>OY787622.1:10164727-10396735 GCA_963678935.1 Umbilicus rupestris
ACAATGATCTTCTATGTTATCTTTTCCAGAAGAAGGGACACTTGGTCAAGGATTGCTTCAGTAAAAAGGCAGGAGAGCCACCCGAAGAGCAATGATGGCAGCTCGGAAAGAATCTAAGGAAGATAGCAAGGAAGACAACCCTACCAAGGAAATATGCATAATGGTATCAAATGAAACTCTCAAACATGAGGTAACTAATCCTGATCCTCTTTCATATTTGATTGGTAAAACTAACTCTCAGTTGATGTCAATCGTCAAAAATCTAGCAGAAAAGAATGTAGATCTTATGGAAATTGTAGAAGATTAGAAAGAGATGATCCCAGGTCTTACAGAGAATAGCAAACTTTGGTCTGCCAAAGCTATAAAACTCGAGGAGGAGAAGCTGTTGTCATCCAATCAGAATGATATTAAAGCCAAACTAGTAAAAAGGATTCAGTCCTTGGAAGGAAAGATTATCTTTCTGGAATCAGATAATGCTGAACTAACAATGAAGATAGAAAAATCCCAGGTAAGTGAGGAGGAAAAGAAACAGGTTTGGCTGAAGGAACAGATTGTCTTCGAGATTGAGAAGGTGAAAAAGGACTTCTCCACACACTTCATATCACCACCAGGAGTTGGTTACTCTCCGAAGAGCGATGACCTGCCCCCAAAAAATTTCTTCAACTTGAAGCACAAAAACCATGAAAAGGGTCATCCTATATGTGTACGTAATGTTACCCTCAGAAAGATGAACACCCCAATTGACAGGGATACAGTTTCGTGGAATAGGGTAAAATCATATACCATGTGGCTCAAACAGTCAAATAGCAAGAAACCATCTTCTGTAGATTAGCGAACAAACCCATATGGCTAGGACAAAGCAAATATGTAGACCTTAAATGTCATAGAGTATGCTGGCACTGCGGTCAAGCAAGTCACTACAAAAGGGAGTGTTCCCTCCAAAGCGAACTTGTGAAAAAGGCACAATCTCGTTATGCCCCTCGAGCAGTAGCTATTCTGAATCAATTCGAGTGTGTAGGTGTGTGAGACACAACTCAGAGGGTGTTCTAATTGTATGTGATCTGCTAGTTGAGGTTGGGTAGCATAGGTTGGCGTTGAGTCAAAACTGTGTTATAAGGAGGACCTTGGAGATTAGTGGATTGAGGACTGGATCATAGTCCTCCCCAGACGTAGGCAGTTGGCCGAACTAGGTGAACAAATCACTGTCCTATGTTTTACATTGCTGCACAAGATCAGGCTGTACAAGAGTTTGCTATAGCAACTACTTGTATACTCTTTGTAACTCAGGGGAGCTACAAATTTCACATGGCATACCTCAACAATCTCTCCCTTGGCATTTTGACAAAACTAACTACAACAATACAACTAATAATAATCTGGCACACATCTAACTATACAAAATAACTTCTCTAATTATGCTCTACTTATTACATTCTTCTCTCCCTTTTTCTCACAAATGTCAGGGGCTGTTGTCAGCTCATTCAGGAACTATGCATAATCCCAAGGCAGCTCTGAGTTCCTCAAAACGAGCTTCATCCAAAGGTTTTGTAAAGATGTCTGCCAGCTGCTTCTCTGTGGCTATATGTTTTTGTACAATAGTATGATTCTCTACCAGGTCTTTGATAAAATGGTTTCTAATATCAATGTGTTTGGTTCATGAGTGCTGAACCGGATTCTTGCTAATACTTATGATACTCATGTTGTTATAGCAAATGGTCATAGTACCTTGTTAAACCCCATATTCACCTAACATTTGCTTCATCCATATCAGTTGTACACAACAACTTCCAGCAGCAATATACTCAGCTTCGGTAGTAGACAGGGAGATACGGTTCTGCTTTTTGCTGAACCAGGACACCAGGTTATTCCCAAGAAAGAAACATCCTCCAGATGTAATCTTCTTGTCTTTTGCACAACCTGCCCAGTTAGCATCCCAATATTACCACAATCCATAGTTGGTTGTGCCTTCAACATATCTGATGATTCTCTTTACAAGCTGTAAGTGACTCTCCTTTGGGTAGGATTGATATCTGTCGCACCCTCCTATTGCGAAGGATATATTTGGTCGGCTAGCAGTAAGATAAAGGAGACTTTCAATCATGCTTCTGTATAATGTCTGATCAACCGCAAGCTTCATCTTTGATAGCTTTAGTATAGGTTGCTGCAGGAGTACGTTTTTGACTGGCCGTGACCATGCCAAATTTCTTTACTAGGTTTCTTGTATACTTTCTTTGAGAAGTGAAGATACCATCTTCTTTTTAAGAGATTTGTAACTCGAGAAAGTAAGTTAATTCTCCCACCATACTCATTTGAAACTCCATTTTCCACGAACTACTTCACCATTCTCAGTGAACTGGAGCTAAAAACTATATCATCCACATAAATATGTGCTATAATAAAGTCTGACATGGATCGGTGAACAAAGAGTGTCTTGTCCACCCCTCCTCGAACATATCCATGCTTGGTCAGAAATTCAGTCAGCCTTTCGTACCAGGCTCTGGGGGCTTGCTTCAAACCTTAGAGAGCCTTCTTTAGTTTATAGACGTGGTTGGGATGATGAGGATCCTCGAACCCCTTAGGCTGTGCAACATTGAGAAATCTCTTGACATCCATTTGATACAGCTTATACTTCAGGTGTCATGCCAGGGAGAGTAGAAGTCTGATAGCTTCCATCCGATCAACTAGGGCGAAAGTTACATCAAAGTTTATTCCCTCAATCTGTGTATATCATTGAGCTACCAATCTGGCTTTATTCCTTGTCATATTCCCTTTATCATCAGACTTGTTTTTGTATATCCATTTAGTGCCAATGACATTCACATTGTCTGGACGAGAGATCAAGTCCCATACCTCGTTCCTTTCGAAGTCACCAAGTTCTTCTTACATTGCAGCTATCCAGAATTCGTCTCCCAGAGCCTCTTTAATGTTTATTGGGCTCTGTACTGGACAGAAAATAGGAGTTATTGATCATATCACAGAGGTTAATATTAGAGGTACCTCGAGTTTGCGTTCGTTCGGTCAAGCTACCAACAATGTTTGTTGTCGGGTGATCCTTCTGGACTTTTCTTGGGGGAAGTCTAGCTGTGCCTGGTGTGGTTGGAGGGTTCTCTGCTGGTACTATAGAATCTGGTTCAGACTCTTCGTCTGAATTTTGGTGATCATCAGGTTTTGCTGAAGCATTCTCCGGCGCTTCCTCTTGGTCCTCTTCATTACTGGTTTGTGGAAAAGACTGATTTTGGTCTTCTGTATCAGAATCCTCTTTATTATCAGGGTGTTGGCACTTCTCTTTTGGTCATTCACAACTACGTTATAGATTCCATCACAGTTCTGGTTCTGTTGTTGAAGACCCGGTATGCTCTGCTGTTAGTTGAGTATCGTAGAAAAATTCCCGAGTCACTTTTTGGATCAAGCTTTGTTCTGTACTCATGATCCCTCCGAATGTAGCATTCACTTCCAAAAATGTGGAAGTACTTCACCAGGGGTTTCTTCTCCTTCTAGAGTCCATAACATGTTTTATCTGTCCCTCTTCTGATGGAAACTCGATTAATGATATAGCAAGAGGTGTTCATAGCTTCAGCCCAGAACTTCAAAGGAACTTTTCTAGCGTGGATCATAACTCGAACCATTTCCTGTATGGTTCGGTTCTTTCACTCAACAATCCCATTTTGCTACAGAGTAATGGGTGATTCCTCGGTTGGTGTAGAAATTATCCATGGCTTTGTTCTCAAACTCTTTTCCATGATCACTTCTTATAGCAACCACTCTCAAGCCTTTCTCTTGCTCTAGCCGAGACAGTAGAGATACCACCAGTTTTACAGTATCTGATTTTTTATGCAGAAACTCGATCCATGAATAACAAGAGTAATCATCCACACAGACAAAAGCATACCTTTTTCTGCCCCAGCTTTCTACCTCCATTGGTCTCATTAAATCCATATATAGTAGTTGAAGTGGTCTAGTGGAGCTCATCTCAGTGACCCTTGGGTGAGGGACCCTGGTTTGTTTTCCGACTTGGCATTCCCCATACACGGTGTTCATCTCTCCCTTGATCTCCAAAATACCACTGACTAATTGTTCAGATGCAAGTCTTCTTAGTGTCCTCAGATTTAGATAGCCCAGCCTTTTATGCGACAAGTTCATCTCTTCTGTCTTTGTCAACAGACAGGTTGATTTAGGGGTTGCTGCAGCATTCTCTAGCAAGTAGCAGTTGTTGGCAGACCTGGTGCCCTTCATTATGCACCTTCTCTTTGCATCAAACACTTGACACATTTTTTGAGCAAAATTTACAAAATGCTTACCAACACACAGTTGGCTATGCTGATGAGATTCGCAGTTAGTCTTTCCACAAGCATCACATTCTTCAATTTTGGTAATCCTCGAACCTCCGTTGTTCCTTTTCTAAGGATTCTCCCTTTCAGTCCATTCTCAAATGTCACCCAGTTCGGAAACTTTCTACGTCTTGGGAGGATCACTCTCCGATCCTCAAGACTTCAATATTCGTGGTTCAAAGTACAAAGGGCTCACACCTCTACTTCTCCCCAAGTCAAAATGTTTCGCTCAGTCTAACTCCCTAGACTAGCTAGCAGTCTGATCACACAGACTCTCTTCGTGCTACCTACAAACTGCCAGTAATAAATAGCTACGGACCTGGCCCACAGACCTAGCCTATTCTATTACAATGTGTGGTACACGAAATGCTTCAGCACACTCTGTCTCAGAGTTGCTATAACTGCAAACGCCAACTATTCTAGCACTCTCTGCCAAACAGCTGCATCCACTGAGTTTTGCAGACCCAGTCTTTGCTCCCTCTGGAGCAATGACCACTTGTCAATATCGGGTAGCAACACTTCTCTGCTCACCACACCACCACAATTCCGCCTTCTCTTTAGTCCGTGTATGTGTCTGTGTATTCTTCTCTCAATGTGCGCTCTCTATCTCTGTATGGTCTCCTGGAATTGCCACACGCCTTGCTCTTATCTTGCTCGATTGCCAGAGGCAGAAACGTAATTGCCATCATAATCAAAATCTTCTCCTAGATTCTTGTAAGGTTGTTGAAGATTCCCATTTCCTAATTTGAACTCTAGGATCTTTATCTTTTAGAGCTTTTCCTCCAAGAGTGTGATGACTTCTACAGGACGCTTGATGATGATTTGGGAGCACCCTGAGCTTCTGTAATGTAAACCACATCTCTCTGGATCTTCTTCGAACATCTTTAAAATGATCGCCCTTTCTGCTCTAGTGTCGGAGCAACACGGTTTGCTGAAGCAGATTTTGGCTCTTGCCTTTTGCCCAGTTTGCCTCAACTTTTGTGGTCCACAAAGTGTTATAGCAGATCCAAATATTTTCTGTGGTCCTCAGTTTTCAAACATATCTCTCTCAATACATAAGAGAGCCAAACCATTCAATCTCTCTTATGACATAGAAGATCTCAAATATTTTTTTAATAATTTTAACTTAGAGAAACATCTTTCTGTGGATGCAACAGTTACGGGAATAGTTAATGGAATTCGATATGCAATAGAAATATTTAGATAACAACCAACCATTTTTATGAACTTAAGAACTTCAATTGGAGACATAGACACATCATCCGGTAAAGTCATTCGCAACACTTTCAATTCACAAAGAAAATCATCCAAATTAACATCTGACTCTTCATCATGAGAAAAAGTAGCATGAAATTTCTTAAAACATTCTCTTAATTCATTTTCATCAAATGACTTTAATTTTTTAAATCAAATAAAAATCCAAAAATACTTTCAAACATTTGCAATTGTTCAAACCTACTTTTCAATGATGAAATAGCCATATCCATAATCATTAAGAAGTAAACAACTCTAAAAAATTCTTCAGCAGACTGTATTTCTTCTACATGATCATTTTCATCAAACTGTTTTTCTTTTACTCTATGTCTTTTTTTTTTTTTTTTGAAACTCAGGTTCTATATCCATATCACATGCAATATTTAAACTTGAATTAAATACTTCATTTCTGTAATTTTCAAAAAAAGACATCGCGCCTTCTAACTATTGTATAGTTGTATAAATGTTCATTGATCTTGACTGCAACTTCTTACTCAACATGTTTATAGCAAACAAAATATCATGCCAAATATTCATACCAAGTAAAAACTCAAAACTCTCAAGTGAATTAACTAAACTTTATCTACACAGTTTGAATAAATTAACCAATTTCTATCAACTTTCTCACCATTTTTCATGCCCCTAGAATAATAACTATATGCAAAATGTCTAGAAGAATCATCTAAAGGAAACACAAGATTCAATTCTCTAATTGGCCCCTTTCAACTATTAGTTATATAGTTTTTCTATCAAGATTATGTCAATTCCTAGGGTCATATATATTTACAAAAGTATTTGTTTCATCATCATCTATTAAATTATTAACATTAACATGTTCACTTAAATTAGTAGCATCTTGGATTAATAATTTTCATCATTCAAATTATCTACCATTCCCTTGCACATATCAACTTGTTCTACATTTCTAGAAGAGCTTACTTGCTTCGCAAATTTATCAAACGCACCTCTTCGAGATTCCACAAATTTTTCATCTTGTTTTCGTTCTTTCTTTTCTCACTTCCCGACAAATATCTTTTAGGTAACATCTTATACAAAAATATAGATGTGGTAAGGAAGAATTTCACCTGAGAAGACGAACAATGGAAGATGAATGACCCACTAAGCTTTGCGAAACTCAGATGGAGAAGAGAAGATGATTGAGAGGATGGAGGCAGGGAGCTGGCGAGTTGTTGAGCGGCGCACAGTTGAATGCTAACCAAGAATTTTTTTTTTGTTTTGCCCTAAAGAAGCAAAGGGCTTAGGCAGTTAGGTGGGCCCTCTCTGGAGGGCCAGGCCTGATGCTATTAAAAAGATAATTTTTTTTGTTTTGCCCTATAGGGGCAAAGGGCTTAGACAGTTAGGCGAGTGGGCCCTCTCTGGGGATGGGCCCTGGGCTGGTGCTTTGGTTGCCCACCCCCAAGGCCAGGCCTGCTTACGAAGCATCCGTACTGACCATAGAACAAAATTTGAAAACTCACAATTCCCGTCCTTGTGCAAAAACAGAGGCATCAGCCATAATTTCTGTGCACCCAGAACACCACAACAGAATGGAGTGGTGGAAAGAAAAAATAGAACTCTTGAAAAAATGACGAGAACTCTGTTGCTGGCCAGTGGTCTTCCTAGAAATTTCTGGGGAGAAGTCCTGAACACATCCTGCTACATCCTAAAGCATGCATACCTCAGGCCTCTTCTAAATAAAGTTCCATATGAACTACTAAAGGGAAGAAAACCAAATGTATCCCATCTCAGAGTAATTGGATGTAAATGCTACATACAGAACAACAGAAAGAACAATCTAGGTAAGTTCGATCCTAGAAGTGACGAAGGAACATTTGTCGAATACTCAATTCATAGCAGGGCATAGAAGGTATATAATAAGAGACTGAAGAGAATAGAAAAAAGCATCCATGTGTTATTTGATGAAGACGTGATGGCACGAGAATTGATCCAAGATGATGATGCCCCAGCAAACCACATGAGAGAATGATTTCAACATTCTTGAAACAGAGAGTCAAATGGAGCATCAACTCCCGCAGCCGGCTCAAGAGAGCCAAGATCATCTTACGCCTGACTCATGGGGAACAAAAGAGTTAGATCCAGATGATGAATCAGATCATATCAGAAATACCATCCAAGAGGATCAAAGACATGAGTTACTTCAGATGGATCAGTCACTAGAAGATGAGCATACCCCAACGGTGACAAGCACTAGGCACGGGGAAAGGAATCGTACCCTATCTGTATGATTACGAGATTATATTTGTTACACATAACTAAATCAGACGATGAGAATCAGGTTCCTCAAATTTAGTACTCCTTAACTATTACTCATGCCTTCACTGCTTTTGTGTCTCTAATTGAACCTAAGAAATTAGAAGAAACCTTAAAAGACGCTGATTGGATAAGAGCCATGCATGAGGAACTTCATCAGTTCGAGAGGAACAAAGTGTGGAGATTGGTTCCCAGAACTGAGAATAGAACAAGAACTGGGACCAAGTGGGTATTTAAAAACAAACTTGATGACAAAGGACAAGTGATCAGGATCAAAGCAAGACTGGTCGTCAAGGGGTATAATCAATAGGAGGGAATCGATTACGATGAGATATTCGCCCCAGTTGCAAGGTTAGAAGCCATTCGTTTACTAATTGCCTATTCTGCATAATATGGATCAAAGTTGCAACAAATGGACATAAAGAAGACGTTCCAAAATGGAACACTCAAAGAGGAAGTATACGTGTCACAAACCCTTGTCTTTGAAGACCCCACACAACCGGATCATGTGTATATTCTTGACAAGGCCTTTTATGGTCTAAAACAGGCCCCTCGAGCATGGTATGAAAGACTATCTCACTTTCTACTATCTCATGGATATGTACATGGAGAGGTAAACAAGACTTTATTCCTCCTGAGGGAAGGCTTTCACACTCTAGTAGTACAAGTATCCACTGACGATATCATATTTGGTTCCACAAATGAGTCCCTGGTCGAAAGATTCACGAAACACATGGAAAGAGGTTTTGAGATGAGCATGGTGAGTGAACTCAAGTTCTTTTTAGGACTTCAAGTGGTTCATGAAAATGATGGGACAAGGATACATCAACAAAAATACATCAGAGAGATGATCAAGAAATTCAGAATGGAGGAATCCAAAGGATATACCACCCCAATCTCTCCTAATGAGTCCCTGGGAAAGGATGAGAGCTCACCAAGAATAGATCAAACACTCTACAAAGAGATGATAGGTACAATTCTCTACCTCATTGTAAGCAGACCTGAAATTATGTATGGTGTGTGTTTGTGTGCCAGATCCAGGCTGATCCTCTTGAAACACACATCAAGGCCGTAAAACGCATACTAAGATATGTGAAAGGAACAGAGGAATTGTCTCTGCGGTATCCTAGAAACTGTGATCTTCGGCTAGTTGGATACACAATTGCTGACTTTGCAGGGAACAGAGTTGAAATTTACTACGCACTACTAGTGAAGAGTTACAGCGATTGTTGTAGCACTCTCTGTATCACTTTTGCGGAACTTGATTCTCTGGCCGAACTTGACAGACACAAGGCACTTTGTTTACCCAGTTATTGCCTACGTCTGAGGAGGACAACCCTGGTCCTCAAGGTTTCACTATATCTGTTAGAGTACAATGAATGCCAAAACTATGCGACGCAAATTTAACCACTACTACTAACCTAGATCTAACTCAGCTCAATCTGATGACACAGACTCGCTTCGTACTACCTACACACTTCCAGGAAAGAAAGCTATAGACCTGACCCACAGACTTAGTCTATTTTATTACAATGTGTTGTAGACGGAATGCTATAGCAATCTCTGTGCGGAATTGCTGTAACTTTTTCCAGCGACTTCTCTAGCACCCTCTGCTAATCAATCGATCTCTCACTGAGTTCCTCCAACTCAGAAGCTGCTCCCCCTTGATCAATGCCCATTTGTCACCATCAAGGAGAGTCACTCAGCTCTTTAACACTCTACAACAACACCTATCCGCAGCTGTTCTTCAAAGACGCTGATTGATCCTGAAATTGGCATACTATAATAGTAGGTGACACCCCACTGTTTGCTTTAGCAACTTCTGATGCTAATATAGTGTCAACGAGACTCCGCTCCATGCGACTCCCTCGAATCAACATAGTAATCAAACTGTTCCAGTTTAGATTACTCCTCTACTCTCACACAACTTGCGCTTCAGCAATCTCTGCTTTGATCTATACTCAGTGTATGTTTTCTCCAATTCGGTGTTGGTGAAGGTCTGCTTGCTTCGGTCTCTGCATCGGCTCATATAGCTTTGCACCTCAGCAACGTTTGCCCCAAAGGATAATTCCACCTTTCGCTAATAATTCAACCTTCTGAATCTTCCTCTGGATTCCTCGAAGGTTGTTGAGATTCGGTTTTTTAAACTGGAATTTAGAAACCTTATCTTGTTGGCTTTCATCCGCGCTGCTGCTGAAGATTCTCTGATCATTTGGGTCGTCCTCTACCGGTAGCAATCTCCTGGACAACCTCCGAGCCCCTCCATAATGATCTGCTACAAAGATACTCTCTTTAGCTTTAGCCCTGAATCTTCAACTGATGCTATAGCCTCTTCATGTTCTTTTCTTAATCCCTTCTGATCATCTGCACCAGCTCAAAACAATAGGGGATGCTATAGCTTCTGTTGCCTCTTTTGTTTTGTCAGTTTTCATTTTGTAAGTACCAACTTCTGGTACCAGAGTTTGCTGTAGCCTCTTCTTCCGCTCGAGGGCTTCCGCTTTGTCACAGATGTCATATACGTAATAGATCCTTTAATGAGCCGAGCTCTAATTGAGTTTGGTGTATCAATGCTAGATCAAACTCAGTGAGTTCTACACAACTTGCAACCTACTTTGTAGTCTTTCCTCTTCGCTCGTGCGTTTATCTCTCGTTGTGTATGTTCTCTCTTCGCTTCTTCAATTGATCTGCCTCTGTACTGTTCTTATACATTCATCAATGATCAGCTTTTGGAAATCCTAATTACCTTAGGATTCTTAGAACATCTCAGCATCACATGAACCTTCTTCTAGATTCTTGCAGAGTTGTTGTGATTGTGGTTCCTAATCGGAATTTAGAAACCTTTTTTTTCTTGAATTCTTCCGATCGCATGATGACGTTTGCTAATCATTTGAGGGTGTTTGCAAAGTTCTCTAAGCTTTCACGACACCTGCAGCACCTCAACGGACTTTCTTCGTGCAGCTTCAAGATGATAGGCCATTCTGTTCTAGTTTCAAATCATCACTGGTTGCTATAGCAGTTTCTGTCATTTTTCTTTGTCCAGCTTGCCTCAGCTTCTGTGATCCATAGAGTGCTATAGCACTTTCTTGTGCTTTGTTGTTTTTTTGTCAATCTTCAGGTAGTCCTCCAGCTACAATCTTCAAGGAGTGCTTTAGCAACTTCTTGTGTTGTTTTGTCAAGGATGTCATCCCTCAACAAGAGTTGATCAAAAGTCCACATCTGGAATGACCCAATTTCTTGGGTCTTTATCTCCTGGGGATCAAAGAGGCAAAATTCGGTGGCCCTCTCTACAGCTGAGGCAGAATACATATCAGTTGCTGCCTGCTGCGCTCAGCTTCTATGGCTCAAACAACAGCTAAGTGACTATGGTATCTCATTTGATTCTGTTCCAATCTTATGTGATAATACTAGTACTATAAATATTTTTGGGAATCATGTGCAGCACTCTAGAACAAAGCACATTGAGGATAAACATCACTTTCTTCGTGACTACGTTGAAAAAAGATGAATGTAAGTAGAATCTATAGCACTAAGGTACATCGCTGATATATCACAGTAGAGAGGAGTGGAGAGGAAGGACAAACAGAAAGGAGTGCAGTGCTGGGAGTGTGAAGGCTTTGGCCATAGGAAGTCTGAATTTTCGGAATGATTAGAAGAAGAACAACAAGTCCCTTATTTCAAACTGGAGCGACGAAGATAGTGAAGATGACTCTGACAAGAAGAGCAATGTTGCTTTGACTACTGTAACAGACCTAGAGAACATCACTTCAATAAAAATAGAAATTGCTTGTGGTGTTGAGTCAGACATTAGTGACGATGAGGATATCACTAAGGAGTCCATTGAAAGAAACTTCGCCCTGTTGCACGAGAAGTGGCTGCAAGTCATTGAGATCAACAAGGGATTGTTTTTAAAAATATTCGGATTGGAAAACGAACGAGAGAAATTACTGAAAACCATCACTTCAATGACAGACTAGGTCGACCAACGTGACATAGAGTATGCTGCAGTGATGAAAGAAGTCAGTCTGCACACAAAAAAATGCCAAGATGCTCAATAGTGGATTAAGCAGTCTCAAATATGGAGGTGGAAACTCAGGACTTGGCTACACGGGCGAAGTAAGCACTGAAATGACAACGTTTGTCAAAGCTCAAAAGCCAGAAGATCCTGAACTTATAGTGCACAGAAAGGATAAGCCAGCCAAACAGAAAGAACTAGCTCAGAGAAGAAAGAGACAAAAAATGCTACAGCAACCTTGCACCACTCAGGTAGAACTCATCAGAACAAGTGCAAGTGTTACTTTTGCGATCAGATTGGTCACATCCAACGCATTTTTCCTATTCTGAACAAGTATTCAAGACCACAAAGACGATCCAAAGAGACCATCAGAGATACAAGACAGGAATAAGACAATATGCTTATGTGTCCTACAGCTCATCGAAGTCAATGAAGGAAGGAAGTTAGTACTTCGACACTGGATGCTCGGGACACATGACTGGTAGTAGAGCCTTCGTAATCAATGTTCAGCCCTGCAAAGAACAGAACGTGATGTTCGGGAATGGACTGAAAGGGAAAGTTGTAGGCAAAGGACTCTAGACGTGCACGGGCTGCCAATGCTAAAAAATGTGATGCTCGTGGATGGACTAAAAGCAAAACTCATTAGCATAAGCCAGTTATGTGACAATACGCACTTCGTTAATTTTGCCCTAAAGTATTTGATGCAGATGGGAGATGCATAATGAAGGGCACAAGGTCTGCCAATAATTGCTACTTACTAGAGGATGCTACAACAACCTCTATATCAACATGTTTGATGACCAAGACAGAAGAGACAAGCGTATGGCATAAGCGAATGGGATCAATGGATGTGGAAAGTTGTGGAAAGAAAAGGCACACGGGAGTTGATACTACATTGGCTACTCCTGGCTAAAGTCACCTAAAAGCAAACAAGGACAAGTACGAGGTTTTTATATTAAAACTATTGTTTTTCTGCTTATGCTAAAATTAACTTCATTTTTCATGCATGGAAAGAGCATAAAAATAAGTCGAACTAAGCTAGTCAAAAGACCGAATCATGTGAATAAAATCATCACAAAGAATGTCAATCAACTTAAAGATACGATTCATGAATTCAAAGCACAACTCATCCCAAAATATTTTATGATACTACTTAAGCAAACATTACTTCGTGTGATCCGTACTTATAGCTAGGATGACAGCAATCATAATGAGCGCAAAATAAAAGCGCATGCTCAAACACCCCACACTTAAAAGTTTGCTTAGTCCCTAAGCAATATAAAGTAAAAGAAGTAAAGAGAGTTTCGAAGGAACTTCTCTCGTGTGGAGATAGCCAAATGTGCATCCGCTCACGTCCGTGAATGATGCTCAAGTCAGTTGCGGTAAATCTGAAACTCAAGAAAAAGGTTAGCGCAACACCTGCATTCACAAATTAAAACAGCTAGCTATTACATATAAATCAATGCGAAACATATAGCTAAGCGAAAGATTGGAAAACAAATGCGCGACAATTCAAATAATAGTTTACTTAGATATGCGAATCAAAAATCAATGACTAGTGTACTATAGGGCTTGAAAAAGGTTACAAACAAATGTGCCTAAAGACGCAAAATTCGAAAAGTCAACCGAATGGATTACCTCACACTTAAAACTTTTACATAAAGATAAATAAACCCAAGGAGTAATTCAAGGGCACACAAACACAAAATCTTCAAACCACTAATCAAACATTTGGCACACAACGCAACACAAATTCCACAACAATTCTACACTACAATCAAGTAAAAACAAAAGAAACACACTTAAGAAGTCCTTTGTGAGGTCCCTTCTCAAGTGGCATGCGTCGATAATGTGGGAATCAAGTGGAGTCGTCGAGCTTGAAGTCTCCATGCTCCAACTGGTCTCTCGTCTTCCTCTTGCGGAAGAGAGGCATTTCCTTCCTCCTCGGGTTCTGTTGATCCATAATTTCTGTTGGTGGTTGATCAACGCAAACTTGAGGTGAAGGAGTATCAAAATCTGGCGTTGATAAGTTCTGAAGTGGCATTGATGTGGAGGTTTGTTCTTGCATCTTTTCGTGAGACCTCTAGTTTGCATTCAAGCAAGTTTGTGGGATCAGACTGTGCAACTAATCTGTGTGATCAGGTTGAGCATAGATTTCGACTAGGTTAGAAGTAGATGTTAAACTAGCATTGACTGAGTTTTGGAAGCCTTTGTGCTTGAACAGAGATAATGAAATCTTGAGGATCGAGTGAAGTCCTCCATAGACGTAGGCAATTGTTGAACTGGATAATCAAAGCTTGTGCGTTCATCAGGTTCGGCAAAAGCAAATAAATTCTACAAAGTGACCCAGAGGTTGCTATAGCAACCTGCTGTAATCTATCACCAGCAGCGTTCGTAATTTCAGATAAGATTAGTATGGGATGATCTTTATCAACTAGAAAGATTTTCCGTTCCAATTAGGAAAGACAATGTAGGATTTGCGATTGAAAAATCTAAAATTTACTGTTGAGCAAATCTAGAGTTTCTTGTTAGGAGAATAAGATGTAAATAGGAGGCGTGCCTACCGTTATTTTTTGGTTCCTTCTGAAAGTCCTTGACACTCAAAGCTTAAGGGCGGAGACCCGGCAGATCGTGCCACTGTAAGAATTAGACTGGAGCAGCTTGCTACTCCAGAAGGAATACAAGACGGTGTTGTGATTTATGTTAGAAGGAAGATGTTACTTGTGGTGCAGCTGACCTTAGCAGTGTGCCCTAGCAGACAGTGAACTGGAGTGCCTGGCTGCTGGTTGTTCATTATCTTAGTGTAACCGATAAACACTTAAATACAAGAGTTATTCTGAAATCCTTCTAATTTGCTAGAAGATAGTAGTTTTTCTCTCAGGTACTGGTTAAGGTACCGAAGTTTCCACTATACATCATTGAGTAAGTAGATTTATTTTCTGCATATTTAATTTCTGCTACTTTCTTACCGAGCGAGGAACAAAACCTTTTTTTATTCGCTACGGAATGCTAACTATGATCCACCAAACGAGTTTTGGATAGTTTCATGGCATTTTCGATAAGCTGACGTGTCTTCCTCGTTAAGTTCTGCGTAGTTAGCTTCATTCTGTCACATATCTATTATATATTCTTGGATCGTTGTGTTAGCTTAAGTGTAACTTGGGTTCATTGTGGAAGTGTCCCCAAGTACAGTTTGCACAGCGGATAAATAATGTAATGCAGAAAGGTAAAGTAAGGGACTCGTACACAGTAATTTATAGTGGAAACTCTAGTACAACCAGTACTCAGAGAAAAATCACTACCTTTCAGATTACACTGAAAGGATTTGAGAAGCAGTCTTTCATTGCAGTGTACCGATATACTTTTCACAAAAGACTAAACAAGTTGAATAGCACTCGAATCTCCAATTCGCCCTAGATCCACCTTTTATTTTCTATGAATCAACGGACTGCCCTGCGGACGCTTCCCCTTTGCGTTATTCAGCAGCTCACTTGACTGGTCTATCGGACCCTTCCTCAGACGCAACAACGTGCAGCAGCTCGAAAAACATAGATCTTTACCCTTCCTCAGACCCACGTCTGATTTGAGACTCTGAAGCTCTATTTAATGCTAGGATTTCCATCTTTACCTTGTATCAAATCTTCTTGCTTCCTAATCAAGACACCAAAAAGATAATAA
Source organism: Umbilicus rupestris (assembly GCA_963678935.1). Lineage (NCBI taxonomy): Eukaryota > Viridiplantae > Streptophyta > Magnoliopsida > Saxifragales > Crassulaceae > Umbilicus > Umbilicus rupestris. The sequence continues at coordinate 10,180,271 of OY787622.1, forward strand.
CAAGATAATAGAAGATAATAGATATTTCTAAATATTTGAATTATGGTTACAAAATATCTAAAAGAATATCCTAACAGTATTTCGAATATTTCCTAGATTACTTAATTATCTCGTTTCTAAATATCAAAAGATATTTATCTAATTAATACAGATTTAGAAACTTAATAATAAGCAATTCAGGAATATTCTGCTGCTCCGCGTGTGGACCCGTCCACACACTGCTCTATGTGGAAGGGTCCCTACCCGTCCACACAGACTTCATTCTGCGCAGTATTCAACTCTTCTTGTCCAATTGTCCATCTGCTTAGCTTGGTGTTTTTTCCAACAAAACCTGCTGGGTACATGTCCCCACATGTCCCAACAATTTTCCCCTTTTTGATGGTGACAAACAACCCTTCCATAAGACAGAGAAGTTAGTATAGCTAAGTGGTGAAACATAGCTAAGCAGTACCACAATCATATTCTAGACACAACTCTAAAGAACAGCTTTACCACACTTCACCTTGACATTGGACTCGTTCCCCCTCAGATAACTACACAAGTTACCCGGGAACTGGTTCCCCCTCAAATAATGCTTTCCTGTCTACCTTCCCCCTTTTGGCATCATCAAAAAGAAAATAGTAAAATATTTAAACCAAATAGAGTACTAAACAGATAATCCAAAATGTCTCAGTTTATATCAAAGTTGGAATGCAGAGACAATGAACGGGTACATAGATTGAAAATGCCTGCACAAAATTAACAAGGCAAAAAGGAAGGATGAAATGACAGGGATTGATATGCTAGGGTGACAATTAGAGGCTGAACCATGACAAAGCTAAGGTACTGGGGGAGCAGTGGAGGGATCAATACCCCAAGGAGCCTTTGGATTTCGGCTAGCTTCGTATTAGCCTGTCCTTGGCGTTCCTCCAACCGACGGAGCATGTCCTCAGTCCTCTGTTAGCCTTCGGCCAACTTGCAATCCTCAACCACAGTCGTCAGAAAGCACCGAAGGGGGCGGCAGTGCTTGAAGACATTTTTGAGCTTTGAGAGTTTGGGAAGGATGGCTTACTTTTGACTTGATTGCAGATTATGAGTTTGGGTGAGGAAGGGTTCACTGTTGATTGTCTTAAATAGGGTCTGTGAACTGGTCCAGATTCTTCCACCCAAAACTCAACGGCTATATTTTTTGTTTTTTGCCTATCAGTCCGTTGCATTCGTCCACGCGTGTCACGCAAGCTTTGGAGCCGTTGCGGACTCGTTCATTGTGAGTAATGGATACAATACACGTGTCCGGTACATACCAGTCCCTTGTGCGTAGCGCAAGTAGTCCATATTACTGTTGTGTACCAGTCCATTGATGAGCTGTTGCGTGTATCAATAGTTTATTTTTAGTTGGACACGTTACCCATTCTGTGGACGGGTCCCCCAACTGTCTCTCCACTGACCTTAGAGATTGTCATGGTTCTTTCAAGGGGTTTTGTATGATGCGGACGGGTACCCAAGTGGTTTTATGAAATGCATCACACACAATATTCATGAATGTATAATATAAAAGAGAGTACCTCATAGCTAGTAGTCTAGAGGAGTATTCAAGAGGTTCATAGGACCACTTCTTGCTATGAGTAGGCTAAGGATGGCTGTGCACCCGTTCCTTCATGTTAGGCTTGTAATGAGGGTACGAGTATCCGGAAGGGTCCTTTGGGCTAGAATGAACATGCCTTAAATAATCATGTGCAGTGCATTACCAATGGAAACGTTTCCCATGCATGCCATATACAGCCAACTTATAATGAACATAAGACATAGTGAGTTAAATTTTTAGTGTCCTATGACTAAAATATATCATACCTTCATTTCAGAGCCAGTCATCGAGGGAGGCACGGATAGTCAATTAATTTGAAAGAGAAACCATACCTAGTTCCATCCGTAGCTTCTCGAAGGATTCACGACTCAATGCCTTAATGAAGATGTCCCCAACCTGTTCTTCAATTCTACAAAACTCCATGGACACTAGTCCCTTCTTTACACAATCTCTTAGGAAGTGATGTTTGATATCTATATGCTTAGTGCGTGAGTGTGTTGTACGGGATTTTTAGAAATAATTATAGCACTAGTATTATCACACAAGTTAGGGATATGAGATACAGAGATACCATAGTCGCTTAGTTGTTGCTTTAACCATAGGAGCTAAGTACAACATGTTGCAGCAGCTATGTACTCGGCCTCAGCTGTAGAGAGGGACACTGAGTTTTACTTCTTTGATCCCCATGAGACTAGGCTGGGCCCAGGTATTGTGCCATGCCAGATGTAGATTTTCTATCAACTTTGTTTCCAGCAAAGTCGGCGTCAGTGTACCCTACTAGGTCTAAGCTTCATCTTCTCGGGTACCAAAGGGACAGATCCTCAGTCCCCTTCAGGTACCTCAGAATCCTCTTCACTGCCTTCAGATGTGTTTCTCTAGGATCGGCCTGAAATCGAGCACACAAACAAACACTAAATATTATGTCAGGTCTACTAGCAGTTATGTATAAGAGAGATCCTATCATTCCTCTATAAAGGATTTGGTCCACTGCGACCGAGTGTTCATCCTTCCCCAGAGGCTCATTAGATGAGTCGGGAGTGGGGAAGGGTTTGGACCCTTCTAGTCCAAACTTCTTTATCATCTCCCGTAGGTACTTTTGTTGATGTATGCGAGTGCCGTCCTTTTCTTATGAGACTTGAAGTCCAAGAAAGAACTTTAGTTCTCCCATCATGCTCATCTCGATTTCACTTGCCATCAAATCTGTAAACTTTTTGACCAAAGCATCGTTAGTAGAACCCAAAATAATATCATCAACGTATATTTGAACTACTAAGGTATGCTTCCCTTCCCTATATAGGAATAGAGTTTGATCTACCAGTCCTCGGACATATCCATGTGCCATCAGAAATTGGGATGGTCTTTCATACCATGCACGTGGTGCCTGCTTCAGTCCATACACGGCTTTGTCCAAAATGTATACATGATCAACCATGGATGGGTCCTCAAACCCTGGAGTCTGCTCAACGTACACTTCTTCGTTTAAGACTCCATTGAGGAAGGCTGTCTTTACGTCCTTTTGCTGCAGTTTGAAACCATGATAAGTAGAATATGCAATTAACAATCATATGGATTCTAACCTGGCAACCGGGGCAAAAGTCTCATCGTAGTCGATTCTTTCTTGTTGATTGTACCCTTTCACAACAAGTCTTGCTTTGTTTCTGACTACCCTTCCCTAGTCATCAAGCTTGTTTCGGAATGCCCTTTTGGTCCCAATGATAGTGAGATCTTTGGGTCTAGGGACCAGTCTCCAGACCTTTTTTTTTTTTCAAATTGATGCAACTCCTCTTGCATTGCGTTTACCCAATCTGGATCTTTGAGGGCTTCCGAAACCTTCTTAGGTTCTAATAGAGACACAAAAGCATTAAATGTCCATACCTGTTCGATCTGTCTGTGCATGTATGCTGACTCCTCATCTTGCGATGTAGTGTCTGTGGACGGGTTCTCAACTTGAGAACAGTACACTTCGTAGCCTTCGAGTCGTCTGGACGGTATCCTGTCACTTTCACTTCTTCGAGGACCCACTGTTTCCTGAATGTCTTCAGTGGAGGTGTCCTCAGCTTCTTCATTGGGTACCGGTCCCTACTTTGGAGTCTGATCTTGCTCAGGGGCTGGTTCCTCTTCCACAGGTTCCAACTGTTCAGTTCCCCCTGAGGACATGCCCGTTGCCTTTGGTGGATCCATATCAGGAACTTCACGGTACTTGTCCACAAATACTGTCTCCGTGAGTGAGAACTCTTCTTGGAACTGTAGAGGAGTATGTTTCCCGTCCTTTACAAGGTTCCCTCCCGTGGTTTGCTCATCGAAGACGACGTGTATGCTTTCTTTCATCTTATGTAGGCGTAGGTTATACACTTTGTATGCTCTACTGTGGAGGGAGTAGCTCACAAATGTTCCTTCATCACCTCTAGAATCAAACTTCCCTAAGTTGTATTTTCCATTGTTGTGGACGTATACCTTGCAGCCAAAAACTCTTAGATGGGACACGTTGGGCTTCCATCCCCTGAGTAACTCATATGGTGTCTTGTCCAGACCCTTCTGCAGATAAGTTCGGTTCAATACGTAGCATGCTAAGCTTAGTGCTTCTACCCAGAAGCTCTTAGGAAGACCACTATCGATCAAAAGGGTTCTAGTCATGTTCTCCTACGTTCTATTCTCTCTTTCTACGACACCATTCTGTTGAGGACTGCGGGGAGCTGAGAAGTTGTGAGAGATACCCTTCTCCCTGCATAAAATTAGAAAGTGAGAGTTTTCAAACTCAGTTCCATGGTCAGGGCGGACTGATGCTGGGGACGTGTCCAGTAGGTATTCCGTAGTTAATAGCCATGTTTCAAATTCTGCAAATACTTCATCCTTGGATGGCAAAAAGTAAGTCCAAGTGTATCTAGAATAATCATCATTAGTGACTAATACATATCTGTTACCTCCCCGGCTTTTAGTGCGGAAGGGTCCGCACATATCCATGTGGATCAACTCCAGGGGTTCTGGTGGTTCTTACCGCTCCCTTGGATTTGAATGACCTAACCTGCTTCCCCCATGTACATGGAGGCTATCATCCACCTTTGGCATCCCTCTAACCAAGTCCTTTTTGAAGAGTGTGGACAAGAGTCGTAGATTTGCATGCCCAAATCTCTTGTGCCATAGAGCCGTCTCCTCTATGATTGATGACACGCAGATTTCCCCATCTGGTACAAACGAAGGGTCCACTTTCTAGACTTTGTTCTGGCATATACCCTTCAATATCACCCTTTGTTGGATCGTTGTGTTAGCTTGAGTTTAACTTGGGTTCACTGTGGAAGTGTCCCCAAGTACAGTTTGCACAGATGATAAATAATGTAATGCAGAAAGGTAAAGTAAGGGACTCGTACACAATAATTTATAGTGAAAACTCTAGTACAACCAGTACTCAGAGAAAAACCACTACCTTTCAGATTTCACTGAAAAGATTTTGAGAAGCAGTCTTTTATTGCAGTGTACCGATATACTTTTCACAAAAGACTAGACAAGTTGAATAGCACCCGAATCTCCAATTCGCCCTAGATCCATCTTTTATCTTCTATGAATCAACGGACTGCCCTGCGGACGCTTCCCCTTTGCGTTATTCAGCAACTCACTTGAGTGGTCTATCGGACCCTTCCTCAGATGCAGCAATGTGCAACAGCTCGAAAAACACAGATCGACGTCACCAAAATTATGAACTCTCTTTCGTTGACCCACGTCTGATTTGAGACTCTGAAACTCTATTTAATGCTAGGATTTCCATCTTTATCTTGTATCAAATCTTCTTGCTTCCTAATCAAGAAACCAAAAAGATAATAACAAGATAATAGAAGAAAATAGATATTTCTAAATATTTGAATTATGGTTACGAAATATCTAAAAGAATATCCTAACAATATTTCAATATTTCCTAAATTACTTAATTATCTCGTTACTAAATATCAAAAGATATTTATCTAATCAATACAGATTAGAAACTTAATAATAAGAAATTGAGGAATATTCTGCTGCGCCGCGTGTGGACCCGTCCATACGCTGCTCTCTGTGGAAGGGTCCCTATCCGTCCACACAGACTTCGTTCTGCGCAATATTCAACTCTTCCTGTCCAATTGTCCATCTGATTAGCTTGGTGTTTGTTCCATCAAAACTTGTTGGGTACATGTCTCCACATGTCCCAACAATTTCCCCCTTTTTGGTGGTGACAAACACCCTTCCATAAGACAGGAAAGTTAGTATAGCTAAGTAGTGAAACATAGCTAAGCAGTACCACAATCATACTCTAGAGCACAACTCTAAGAACAGCTTTACCACACTTTACCTTGACATTGGACTCGTTCCCCCTAAGATAACTACACAAGTTACCCGGGAACTGGTTCCACCTCAAATAATGCTTTCCTGTCTACCTTCCCCCTTTTGGCATCATCAAAAAGAAAATAGTAAAATATTTAAGCCAAAAATAGTACTAAACAGATAATCCAAAATCTCTTATTGTATATCAAAGTTGGAATGCAGAGACCATGAACGGGTACATAGATTGAAAATGTCTGCACAAAATTAACAAGGCAAAAAGGAAGGATGAAATGACAGGGATTGATATGCGAGGGTGACAATGAGGGGCTGAACCATGACAAATCTAAGGTACTGGGGGAGCAGTGGAAGGGTCCTTCCGAGAGATTGACGCGCGTCGTTGTGCGCGCCAAACTTGTATTTATAATTCCAAGCTCTAGCTAGTGTAGTGGCAAGCAAGGGTCGAACCCAAGAGAACTGACTGTGAAGTGGTTTCCTGTAAATACTGAACTAAAGGGGGTCTGAGTGAATGGTTGCAAGAACGAATGTAAGAAAAGTGTGAATGTCAATCGAGAGAAATATTCAGCTTAGGGAATTCAATAGTGATTGTTGTCATCGACTTCTAAAGATACGATTCTAATCAAATGCGTGGTCACTCCGACAAAGGTAATGACCTAAAGTATCCCGACAAAGGTGATATTAAGTCTAGATTCTACTACTTGTTTCCACGACAAAGCTTCGACAAGAGTTAATAATCAGAATTGATGAACGGATAGTTTCAAGACAAAGTATACGCTAACCGTGCAATACAATTCAGGCAAATTAAGATCCAGAACTTACGAATGAATAGAAATATGCATTAAATCCAAGTCTCAAACATGAATGTCACTAATTGAAAACCCTAAACTGAAATAGAAGTTTAGCTACTCATATTCATAACTGCAAAATACATTAAACTGAAAGGAATAACAAAAACTGTTCGAAATTACTATTCACTGCCGGAAAGCACTGTTCACTGCCGGAAAGTACTGTTCACTGCCGGAATCACTGTTCACGCAATCTCTAAAATTCCGTCCGTCCTCTGTCAAACCTCCGTCGTCCCAAAACTTTTCTGTGTCGTCAAAAACTGCCGTCCCAAACTTTCGAAACCCTAATTTAGATCGGGCTCTAAAATTGATTTCGGGCCGCGGGCCCGATTGCTGACGTCATCATAAACCTAGAGCGCCCCATGAAGACATTATTTCGAGCGCTCGGAGAATACATTAACGTTCGGCGCGCAACACTAATGTTGCCTGTTGGCGCGCGACTCACTACACTCCACACCCATTTCCGTCAACGCCGATTTCCTCCCTAAAAACACCGTTTTGAGCCACAAGTCTCTTCTCATGTATTCTGAACACCTGAAATGCAAACAACACTAAGAGGTAACTGTTCACATCAAAATATGTCGAAATAGTTGGGTTTAAATGGTTTAGCGAATCGTATAAATACTCCCCATCAGAGATCAATACCCCAAGGAGCCTTTGGATTTCGGTCAGTGCCGTATTAGCCTGTCCTTGGCATTCCTCCAACTAACGGAGCCAGTCCTCTGTTGGCCTTTTGCCAGCTTGTGAAAATCATCCTCAACCAGAGTCCTTAGATCAGTGGACCCTTCCCCAAGTGCAACCTTGGGAGATGGTGTTGGCAGCTCCCTAATCCACCCTTGTCCGAGAACAAACCTGAATCCCATCTTGCGGATGGTCGCCTCATCCAGCTCCCTGCTCCATTTGGTCTCCTGTCCCACCGGTTTGTAGCACCCATGAGACAGCATAATCCTCTTGATTATGGAAGGAAAACCTAGTGAATGAATACTCTGCCCCCTAATGTGTTCCATATGAGCCATCACTATCATTGGAAGATTCACTTTTTCCCTGAGCAGGACCTTGCTCAACAGAATGGCCTCTTGTATTTGTAGGATGCTTCCTTTTTCCATTCGTGGCAGGATGTTCTTGACCATGAAGCTGTGAAGGAACCGGTTCACGGGCGGCATTCTGGTTGTCCCTACTGTTTTGCCAGGGGACGGGTCCCCACTGATGAAACTGACTATCTCTTCTCCATTCATGTCCTCTGGCCAGAACTTGCCAGTGTAGGCTCCATTGCCTTCGTGAGGCACTCCCAGCACCATCGCCAGATGCCCACTCGAGAAGGCGTAGGGCATCCCGTCCTGGAGATAGGTCACTACCAGACCTGTCCCTTTCCTTTCTACTGCGTACGAGGAGTAAAACTCCCGTACCAGCACCTCATTAACTTCACAATTTCCAAATACCCTCTCCCAGCCTTGAAATCTCAGCAACGCAAGTACTTCATCCATATTATTTTCACCAGAAACGTGCTATCAAAGATTAGTTCCTTTATAATACCTCTTGTGGACGCGTCTACCGTTTCCTTGAAGGCAGTCTTTGGCCTCGGCTGAGTGGTTCTGGGAGTATGTGCCTGTTTAGTCCTCTTTGCAGGCGTTTGGTTCTCTGACTGGTCTAGAGACCCTTCCGTAGTCCTCCTCTTCACTGCTGTGGATCTTTTCACAGGTGATGTTGTTAGAGTCCCATCCCGATCGGCATCACCTTCGTCCTCAGTCTCCTTCTCCATCAGAGGAGGCTGACTTTTGGTAGCAAATCTGCTGGACCTCCTCTTCCCTTTGCTGGGAGAACTGACTGGACGGAGGATGTTCACAATTGTTATTTCAATATCCGGTGACTATGGATCGGTTGGGAGCTCGATGGTTGGCTCTGTTTCAACTTCTTCTTTGTCCAGCCGACCTGTCTCCTCCAAATTGATTGAGATCGCCTCCGGTACATCTTCATACCACGGCAGAGTGAGCACTGGAGGAGCCAGTTGTACTTCGTCGGAGGATGAAGAAGCACCGAGGAGGGCGGCAGTTTTGGAAGACATCTGTGAGTTTTGACAATTTGGGAAGGATGGCTTGCTTTGGACTTGATTGCAGATTGTGAGTTTGGGAGAGGAAGAGTTCACTGTTGATTGTTTAAATAGCGTCTGTGAGCTGGTCCAGATTCTTCCACCCAAAACTCAACGGCTATATTTTTTCTGCCTATCCGTTCGTTGCATCTGTCCACGCGTGTTACGCAAGCTTTGGAGCCGTTGCAGACTCGTTCATTGTGTGGAACGGATGCAATACACGTGTCTGGTCATACCAGTCCCTTGTGCGTAGCGCAGGTAGTCCATATTACCGTTGTGTACCAGTACTTGGCCTGTCACACACGCGATCTTTATTATCGTTGTGTACCAGTCCACTGATGAGTTGTTGCTTGTGTCAATAGTTTATTCATAGCTGTACACCTTACCATTCTGTCGACGGATCCCCAACTGTCTCCCCACTGACCTTAGAGATTGTCATGGTTCTTTCAAGGGATGCGGACAGGTACCCAAGTGGTTTTATGAAATGCATCACACACAATATTCATGAATGTATAATATAAAAGAAAGTACCTCATAGCTAGTAGTCCAGAGGGGTATTCAAGGGGTTCATAGGAGCACTGCTTGCTATGAGTAGGCTAAGGATGGCTGTGGACCCGTTCTTTCATGTTAGGCTTGTAATGAGGGTACGAGTATCCGGAAGGGTCCTTTGGGCTAGAATGAACAACCCTTAAATAATCATGTGCAGTGCATTACCAACGGACGTTTCCCATGCATGCCATATACACCCAACTTATAATGAACATAAGACATAGTGAGTTAAATTTTTAGTGTCCTATGGTAAAATATATCATACCTTCATTTCATAGCCAGTCATCGAGGGAGACACGGAAAGTCAATTAATTTGAAAGAGAGACCATACCTAGTTCCATCTGTAGCTTCTCGAAGGTTCATGACTCAATGCCTTAGTGAAGATGTCCGCAGCCTGTTCTTCAGTTCTATAGAACTCCATGGACACCAGTCCCTACACAATCTCTTAGGAAGTGATGTTTGATTTCTATATGCTTAGTGCGTGAGTGTTGCACGGGATTTTTAGAAACATTTATAGCACTAGTATTATCACATAAGATAGGGATATGAGATATAGGGATACTTTAGTCGCTTAGTCTAGGGACCAGTCTCCAGACCTTGTTCCTTTCAAATTGATGCAACTCCTCTTGCATTGCGTTTACCCAATCTGGATCTTCGAGGGCTTCCGAAACCTTCTTAGGTTCTGATAGAGACACAAAAGCATTAGATGTGCATACCTGTTTGATCTGTCCGTGTATGTATGCTGATTATTCGTCTTGGGATGTAGTGTCTGTGGACGGGTTCTCAACTTTAGAACAGTACACTTCGTAGCTTTTCGAGTCGTCTGGGTGGTAGCCTGTCACAATTCACTCCTTTGAGGACCCACTGTTTTCTGAATGTCTTCAGTGGACGTTTCCTCAGCTTCTTCATTGGGTATCGATTCCTACTCTGGAGTCTGATCTTGCTCAGGGACTGGTTCCTCTTCCACAATTTCCAACTGTTCAGTTCCCCCTGAGGACATGCCCCTTGCCTCTGGTTGATCCATATCAGGAACTTCATGGTAACTGTCCACAGGTACTGTCTCCGTGAGTGAGAACTCTTCCTCGAACTGTAGAGGATTATGTTTCCCGTCCTTTACAAAGTTCCCTCCCGTGGTTTGCTCATCGAAGACGACGTGTATGCCTTTTTCCACCTTATGTACTTGTAGGTTATACACTTTATAGGCTTTGTTCTAGCATATACCTTTCAATGTCACCCTTCCTGTGCTCATACACTCAACCACACAATCATTAGCAGTAAAAGTGACTTTGTATCCCTTTTGGCATAATTGGGAGATGCTTAGCAAATCAAATTTCAGATTGTCCACAAAACTTACACTGTCAATTTCAACATTATCTGAAATACGTACCTTTCCCAAGCCAAATATCTTACCAAATGTTTTGTTATCGAAGGACACGTTTCCTTCAGTATGTTGCTGAAATGAGGTGAACCAGTCCATGCTTCCTTTCATATGCGATGTCTATGTGCCAGGGACTGCTCCTCACTTCCTCCTGCAAAAGTAAAGTTAGTTTTTACGAACCCAGACAAGCTTGGACTTACTGGGTTTCGAAATAGAAGCAGGAGTAGCAACAATGTCAGTGATATGAGAAGGGCTGGTTAGATCAATCTTCTTCCTAGGAGTCGTTCTGAGTTTGCCTCTAGGGAAAGGGTGTTCACAGTGGACTTAGGTACAGGAGCTGATGTGTTCTTGTGGCGGGGTTCCGTGGTCCTGTTCCAGTGAACGGGTGTGTTGTTCCGATAACCAGGCTCCTTAGTTCTGTTCATGTGAACTGGCTCCTGTGTCCTGTTCCTGTGAACGGGTTCTTTACCCCTGTTCCTGCTCTGATTTTTTCTTTTGTCATAACTCCTCATCTTTTCGATCAGTCTCTTTTTCTCAGGAGAGGTTGAGAGAACGTGTCCTACCTTTCCACAGTGCCAACACACAGTGTGATCTTTCAAGCGTACATACTTGCTCTGTCTAGGGGAAATGGACCTGTTCTTTATCCTTGCTTGAAAGTCAATGGACGGTGGTTCTTTGTTGCTGGCTTGCTTCTTCCACATCTTGTAGGCAGGTTCGTTGTCTCTTGTGAACGGGTGTGGCTGCGCTGATGGAGTTCCTTCCTTTGATTTTTTCTCGTCCTTCGTTGTTGTGGACGGGTTTGTGGCAGCAATGGTTCCGTTCGATCATAAACCTGGGCGTAACCGGTCCTTGAAGTCCGTTTCAAGGGTTTTGACTTTGTTTTCCATCAGCCATTTAGATTTCCTTATCTCCTCATTGGCTTTGAGGATTTTTATCTCCTCGGACATTATCTCCTTCTCGGACTCCAGATCGTGTACCCGTCCTTTGAGTACCTCGATCTGCTTCTCCTGCTCCTTTCGTTCGTTATCAACATTTCATTCTCATTCCTTAGTATCAGGATTTCTTTGGTGTGATCTTTGCATGTACTAAGTGTCTCGTTCAGTTCGTTCTCTAGCTCCCTAGCCTTCCCTGCCCATAAGCTATTGTTCTCTTTAAGGCCTTCAACTAGTTCTCTATGCTGTTCTATTTCTTCCAGTAGCTCTTCATTCTTGGTTACCATAACTTTTAAAGCAAGAGATAGTTTAGTATTTTTAGAAAGAGAAGGATCAGAAAGTACCTCTGTGGACGGGTCCTCAGAATGAGCCATCATGCACATCCATTCCTCAGAAGGTTCCTCCTCGCTTTCTTCATCTGATGCTAGCTTGTCTATTCTGGTGGGGTTTGAAGCTGGCCATCTTGAATGCTCTCGTCATTAGGGCGATGTCAGGGTCGTCCTCCTCTGGGGGCTCATCGGATTGGGCTAGCTCAAACGCTCTTTCAATTTTTAGTGCAATGGACCTGTCCTTACTAGGTTCTCTACGCTCAACCTTCCGTTGATAAATTTCAGCATTGCTCTGTAGGCGGGAGACCATTCTAGGGTGATGGTTTTGATGTCACTTTAAGCTTGGAAGGCAATAGACATGGCATCCCACTTCGAATTCCGTGCTCCTAGGAACTGGTGTGTAACCTTCCAGTCAGGGATCTGTTCTCTAAGGAACAGCAGCTGGCCCACGTATCCTTTAAATCTTAAGAAGATTTCTTCAAGGGACTCGTCCCTTCCCTGGACAGCCTTCTCGTAGTCCTTTGAGGCCGCTAGTATTCCTTTGAACGTCTACATTGCCTGAGTACAGGTTCCTCAGTGCCATCCACATATCCTTTGCGGTTTTGTGAGTAATTGCGATTTTCCTATCTCCATCGGATAGTGCTTGAAGGATCACTTTAATAGCTTTACTGTTCTTTTCTAAGACCTTGTAGTCAGCGTCGTCATAGTCTTTCCTATCTTTTTCTTTGGTTGGATCGGACTTGTCCATGATCATATATGGTCCTTGTTCAATGACCCTCCAGACCTGTCCATCCAGCGAACAGACATGAGCTTCCATCTCCCGTACCCACCAATCATACTGGCCGACCTTCAGCATGGGCGGCTTCCAGAGTGAGTCTCCATTTGATCCCATCTTCCTGCAAAGCTAACAAAAATCTAGAGCCGGCTTTGATACCACTTCTTAGATTGTTGTGTTAGCTCAAGTTTAACTTGGGTTCACTATGGAAGTGTCTCCAAGTACAGTTTGCACAGCGGATGAATAATGTAATGCAGAAAGGTAAAGTACTCAGAGAAAAACCACAACAATTTATAGTGGAAACTCTAGTACAACCAGTACTCAGAGAAAAACCACTACCTTTCAGATTTTACTGAAAGGAATAGAGAAGCAGTCTTTTATTGCAGTGTACCGATATACTTTTCACAAAAGACTAGACAAGTTGAATAGCACCCGAATCTCCAATTCGCCCTAGACCCACCTTTTATTTTCTATGAATCAACCGGACTGCCCTGCGGACGCTTCCCCTTTGCGTTATTCAGCAGCTCACTAGACTGGTCTATCGGACCCTTCCTCGGACGCAGCAACGTGCAGCAGCTCGAAAAACATAGATCAACCTCACCAAAATTCTGAACTCACTTATGTTGACCCACGTCTGATTTGAGACTCTGAAGCTCTATTTAATGCTAGGATTTCCATCTTTATCTTGTATCAAACCTTCTTGCTTCTTAATCAAGAAACCAAAAAGATAATAACAAGATAATAGATATTTCTAAATATTTGAATTATGGTTACGAAATATCTAAAAGAACATTCTAACAATATTTTGAATATTTTCTAGATTACTTAGTTATCTCGTTTCTAAATATCAAAAGATATTTATCATGAGACTTAAAATTTCAGCCTACAAAATATGAATTTCTTTTTCTCCAAATTCAACGTAACATAATTTGAATTTAAATTCTTATTAGACAAAACAATTATGCACTTTCATTTGATGATATTGTGCTACAAAACACCAAAAAGTTGACATATATTTTACTTGATAAAAAATAAAATAAACTAAAAAACACGCTCACTGAAATTTGATGGAATTGCGAAATCATGCAAGTCCGAAAAAGGATTGCATTTACCAAATTTTAAAAGTAGATAATGACATTCTAAGATACTAGTCAAAACATTACTAGCCAACTTTCGGACAATTGTATTAACTGTGAGCGAATATTTTGTTGTACTGATCAAATACTAATGGTAAGATATGTCAACTAATAAAATATTTTTGGATATATTTATTTTTTACATCAAAATACTGAATAATCGTCACATGTTTATTTTTGGATATATTTATTTTATATCCTTATTTTATGTATATAGCCAATATTAATTTGCCTTTGGACTAATTATATATTCATGTAACTTGTACACATCCATCCTAAAATGCCAATCTATAAGGATATGTCTCTTTGGTGATGTATTTAGTTAATCGACAAAAATAAGTGTCAAACTTACCATTAAAATTGAAGATAATGTTGGTTTCCAAAAGTATGATTCCAACAATTCAGGTTAAACCAAAAGAAAATCTAAACAAATAACAATTGAATAATATATAATAGAATTGGTCCGAAGAAAATCATACCAAATTTTATCAATCAGAATAAAACTGAGCTGTATCAACATTCAAACAGAACCAAACTGATTTATCTACCCGGAATAAAACCGCATGAAACCAATCTTCAATTCAAGTTAGATTGGGTTATCAAGCCGAAATAAAATCAAAATTTCACTCAATCAGTAAATCACACCCAGTTAAATCAATCTGTTAAATCACGTTAGATTGAATCAAATCTCATTGAACCAAACAAGGAATTGTCTGATAGTACTTAGGCATAAGGGTTCTCCCACTCATTAGATTTGTCTTCCGGATTGGGTTTCTTCCTTTGGGCCTAAGTTCCTAACATTTATTGCACTTGATTGAGGGCCAACACAAAGGTGGTGACCAGAGGAAGGGCTACCTAGTAAAAATGCCAGAGTGAAAGCTGTTCAAATTAGGTCATTGTGGGCGCCAGTCGAGAGGGGAAGTCTAGAGGGGGCGACCTGGGAAAGGGCTATCTGACCAAACTAGAGTGAAAGACGTCCAAAGTGGACCATCTAAAGTAGGCTGGCGATGGTGTCAGTTTCTAAAGGGGTGGACAATGTTACAATCTCACATTGCTCATACAAGGAATTATATAATGGTACTTAGGCACAAGTGGTTCTCCCATCATTAGACTAGTCTTTTGGAGTGGGCTCCTCCCTTGAGCCTAGGTTTCTTAATATCCACAAAGCCCTCAAAGAAGACATGCATACCTATATGGCACCGGCTGAATATGAATCTGTCTGGTAGTGGATTATTTACTTGTCAAAATTTATTAACTTCAGTGTCTTAGGCGTCGACCAAGTGTGGCCACTGGTCTTCTATGTATTTCTCTGCAAGTGACATAAGCTGTAAGCTTTGTACGTTGGGCAATTCCACTAGACTTCATTTATTAATGCAAGTTTTTTGGCCGAAAGAGTGCCAACATATGTTGTAACTGAACAAAATTTATGCAAATGTTATTTCGTTGTTGGTGCATTCATCCAGTTCTTGAGCATTTGCAACGAAACATTCGGTTGATCCATGGGAACATGGTGACCGGCTTTATGCACCTAGTAATATCATCACCATATTGAGTTATAACTGATGAGAGTTATTCATTTAATCACAGAGTTATTGATTTAATAGAGCACAAAAATATCGTAACAAAGTCAATGATTCGAAAAAATACCTTCAAGAAAGTCAATGGTCCGATGCTCTTAACTTGTCCAACCTCTAGGCCTCCAACTTTGTATGATGTTAATTTGGTTTGCTTAAATTGCATATGCTCGCTCCATTTCAAAGCATGAACCCATCGAAGGTTTCCTACAAAAATTCGCAAAAAATGTGTCTTAGTCATCTTAAGGTTCAGGGTGCTAACATTTGATATATGCAAGAATTTGTGAAGTAGTACCGATCCAGTTGCAGATCAGGTCAAACTCTCCGGCAAATATCAAAACCTTAATCCCATTCTCGAGCAACGGTGGAATCTTGGGCGCATAGTTCTTCGGTATGTCTTCGATCATGGCTTGAAATATGGACTCACGGCAAGGTACAAATTGGATGTCTCCTATGCCGAGAGCCTTCTTGACAGAGGCCAAGTTCATGAACTTCTCAAAGTTTGAAAAATCATAACACATTTCACTAACACACTCCTTTTTAATATCATGGTACTGCATATGAACATGAGAATATAAATATATGATCGAAATTTGTATGATCTTTAAATGTTTTTGAATTATTAAAATTTCTTACATTTATCGGGCCCATAATGTTGAGGATATCTTCTAAAATACTATGGCAGAAGTTGAATGCATACACACATTCGACGTTGTTAATTTCTATAATTATCACAAAGATAGAGTAAAAAAATCATCAAGATTGAGTGAAAAAATATCAAAAGAATTATAATAATTAACTTACGACACCGTTTGGCTGCATGCAAACAACCAGGGTTAAACTTCTTGAGTTCCTCATAATCCGATTGTGAGATCAACTTGTTGGCCAAAGCATAATCGGTGTGTGATGGGTACTGATATGCAATGTCCGTAAGCCCGTTTCCGATAGCGAATCCCTGAGTTTTAAA
The DNA here is from genome assembly GCA_963678935.1 of Umbilicus rupestris. NCBI lineage: Eukaryota > Viridiplantae > Streptophyta > Magnoliopsida > Saxifragales > Crassulaceae > Umbilicus > Umbilicus rupestris. The sequence goes on from OY787622.1 coordinate 10,196,711, forward strand.
TACATTATTGAAACTAAAGAAGAGATGAAAAAATTTTAATTAGTTGATTACTATTCAATAGATAAGAACCTTAAGATTAATATGAATGCCCTCTTTGACCTTGTTTCCTTCATGCACTCGAGAAGCCAAGACCGGAATAAAATGCCCGGCGTAAGATTGTCCGGTGATGTAGAAATCATTTTTCATAAATTTAGGGTGAGCTTCAAAGAAGGACTAGTAGTACCCAAAATCGAAAAATAATATTCAATAAGCAACCAAAAATTTATAACAGCTTGAAACACTTTTATGCCATAAGAATTAAAAAATACCTGTAGAAAGTCATACATATCATTAGCCACTCCTGTTTCATTGGTGCGAAAATCGCGCTCGTCTGAACTGTAGCTAAATCCTGTACCCATGGGTTGATCGATATATAAAAGATTCGAAATCTGGAAAACAAAACAATTACATGTTGAAATAATTTGTCATAAAGCTTAAACTCTGTAGTGTAGCAAAGTTTATTAGGTATACTTTGTCCCATCCAAAATCGTTCCACTTCAGACTCAAATCATCGTTGATTCGAAACGGACCGTTTGCATTAAACAAAGCTAGTGCACCGGAGCATCCAGGGCCTCCGGCTAACCAAAGCACGACGGGGTCACTTTTCTTGCCTCTTGACTCAAAGAAATAATAAAACATCCTTCACAATATTCATATAATTAGATTCATACATGTATACATTTTACTACTAATGCCTCTATTCTTTTGAACTTGAAGTAAATAAGTTAAATTAAGTAAGTTTAAGTTATGTATATTTAAATCAACTTAAGTACTTAAATATACCTTAAAACCACCACCGTCAGACCACCACTAGCCGCCACCTCCGAAAACCTTCGACCGGCCCTGGCTTGATTCTGGTGACGATGCCGTCAACTCGATTCCGATTTAAGGTGACGCCCTACGGAGGCCAGTCGGAGGTCGGCTGGTGATGGTCCGGCGGTGGTTGGTTTGTGTAAGTATAGTTAAATTTAATTAAGTACTTACGTATCTAAATTAATCATTGAATTTCTACGAAAGCTAGAAAAAATTATACCTTGCGTCATAAGAGTGCTTAATTGGAATATAACCGGTATGGTTACCCAAATTTTCAACGGAGTAGGTATTCGATGGAACAATACCCGAAAATGTGAACGTTCTTTTAACGAGTCCTGCCGGTTCTAACACCTTGTCTTGGACGATGTTGACGGAATCTCTTGAGGATAGCTTGAAGCTATTTGCGAGCCTCTCGGCTTGCTTTCTAACGAAATCCGAATTAAAGGAGGCTCGAGCATGACATGAAGCGGATAAAATGGAGAGTACAATGGCGGTGATGGAGATGAGTCTTGAAGCCATTGATGTACTTTGAATCAATTGTGAAGTGATGGTATGATATGATGTTCTTGATATTCATTTATAGGCTGAGTTGATTCAATTGAAGAAAAATTTGATTATTTATTATATTTTGTTTATTCTTCTTTTTATTAAAATGATGCAGTATGACATTAATATTTCTGAAATCATCCGGTGGACCAGGCCAAATATAATAATTTCATAATGGTATATTTTTATATATGGAAAAATATTTTAAACATAAAGCTGAGTTGATTCAATTGAAGAAAAATTTGATTATTTATTATATTTTATTTATTCTTCTTTTTACTAAAATAATGCAGTATGACATTAATATTTCTGAAATCATCCGGTGGACCAGGCCAAATATAATAATTTCATAATGGTATATTTTTATATATGGAAAAATATTTTAAACATAAAAATCATGTCACATCTTAATCGATAGTCTTATGCAGTGCTGCACCCGATCTGATTTCTTGATTCATGTGCTCTAAATTAAAAATATGTGATTGATGTAATAACATTTATTTCTATTTTTTGAAAATTTATGTTATTTAATAAATATTTGGTCCTGATTCCCAAATTTCTGATATCAAATCAGTATAATATTTTAAAATAAGATTCATGAAATCTATTTTCAAAAACTCTAAAACTTAATTACAAAAATTTATACCAAAACTGCTCAAATATAAAGTGCATTAAATGTACGTTGCTACATTTTAATAAAATGAAAATATATACACTTAACGCTTAAAATGTACATTTTGTAATTGATGCATCAACATTTCCTACGGTGAATCCAATTTCACAATCTTGATACAAAAAAAAAAAAATGGACTTGCTGCAACCAAGCCAAATGCAGTGCTATAAAAATCGAGTAGTAATAATGTTAAAACCATAGTTTTAGCATAAAAATTTTTAATAATAAAAAATGAAATCATATAGTAAAAGAGAACACAAAACGTCGTCAACTCACAGTTGGTTGAATTTTTTTATGCTGTATTGGTTCTCATTCGAACAAACAAATGGGACTGATATCAAAGAGATTTACATATATAATTATATTTTGTTAAGGTGCACCTTTTTTTTATTTGTTGGAAATCAAATAAACATTAAATTTAAATTTAAATCTCCTCATATATTCTTTTTGAGAGGGGTGTTGTCACGAAGATTTTATTTAAAAGTATTTCTATTAACACTTCTCAAAGAAAGAGATAACAGAAACTAAATTGTTAGAGTTGCTGAAATCTATGGGTTTTGACGTGATATACATCCATCTGATACATTTACTTGAACATGAGATAACGATACTTGGCGCAGGTATTGTTACATTAGATAGTGCGGTATGAGATATAATAGAGATCTTCAGAACTTGTGCTACAGTTGAGAAAATAAGATGTAAGAGATATCAAAAATCATATGAGCTAAAAATTAAGAAACAATATATTCAAGATATCAAATACAAATTAGTATGAGTTAATCCTTATTGAATAATTGATAAGATCAGTATGGGATGGTCCTTGTCAATTAAGAAGATTTTCTGATCCGATTACGATATAAAATCTAAGATTTGTGGTTAAGCAAATTTAGGCTTCTTGTTGGGAGAACGAGATACAAAAAGGAGGCGTCCCTACCTTTATCACTCGGTTCTTCGTGGAGATCACTGACACCCGAATCTTAGGAGCGGAGGCCCAGAAGATTGCTCTACCATAAAGATTAGACTGGATTGTTACTTCCGCGAGAACACAGGATGATGGTGGGATCTGTGTCAAAAAGAAGATGTTACTTGTGGTGCGACTGACTTTAGGAACGTACATAGCAGACAATGAACTTGAGTGTCTGGCTGCCAATAGTTCGTTAACTTATTGTAACTGAGGAACACTACAGTATAAAAGAAATTCCAAAATCCTTCTAGCGTGCTAGAAGGTAGTATTGTTCTCTCATGTACTGGTTGAAGTACGCGAGTTTCCACTATAAATCTTTGGCAAGCATATATTATTTTATACATATTTATTTTTTCTATTTTCTTACCGAGCGAGGAACAAAACCTTTGTTACTCGCTATGAAATGCTAACTATGATCCAACAATTGGTATCAGACCTATTCTTTTAAGTTAGTTTTGCAAAATGAATGATCTCGAGAAAAAGACCAAGTATGGCCATTGGTCTTCTATGTATTTCTCCGCAAGTGACATAAGCTGTAAGCTTTGTATGTTAGGCAATTCCATTGGACTTCATTTATTAATGCAAATTGTTTGGGTGAAACAGTGACCAACATATGTTGTAACTGAACTAAATCTATTCTAATGTTATTTTGTTTAGGGTGCATTCATCCAGTTCTTGAGCATTTGCAACGAACATTCGGTTGATCCATGAGAACATGGTGTCCGGCTTTATGCACCTAGTAATCATCATATTGAGTTATAACTGATGAGAGTTATTCATTTAGTTAGGGAGTTATTGATTTAATAGAGCAGAAAAATATTGTAACAAAGTCAATGATTCAAAAAAAATACCTTCAAGAAAGTCAATGGTCCGATGCTCTTAACCAGTCCAACCTTTCGGCCTCGAACTTTGTATGATGTTAATTTGGCTTGCCAAAATTGCATATGCCCGCTCCATTTCATAGCTTTAACCCACCGAAGGTTTCCTACAAAAATTCGCAAAAAATGTGTCTTAGTCGTCTTAAGGTTCAAGGTAAGTTAAAATTTGCAGATCAGGTCAAACCTTCCGGCAAATATCAGAACCTTAATCCCATTCTCAAGCAACGGTGAAATCTTGGGCGCATAGTTCTTGAGTACGTCTTCGATCATGGCTTGAAGAAACAAGGTACAAATTGGATATCTCCTATGCCGAGAGCCTTTTTGAAAGAGGCCAAGTTCATGAAATTCTCTAAGTTTGAAAAATTGCAACACATTTGATCAACACACTCCTTTTTGGTATCATAGTACTGCATATGAACACGAGAATATAAATATATGATTGAAATTTGAATGATCTTTAAATGGTCTTGAATTATTAAAATTTCTTACATTTATCGAGCCCATAATTTTGATGATATCTTCTAAAATACTAAGGGAGAAGTAGAATGCATACTCACATTCGACGTTGTTAATTTCTATAATAATCACAAAAATAGAGTAAACAATCATCAAGATTGAGTGAAAAAAAACCAAAAGAATGTAATAATTAACTTACGACACCGTTTGACTGCATGCACACAACCGGAGTTAGATTTCTTGAGTTTCTTATAATCCGATTGTCAGATCAGCTTGTTGTGAAAAGCAAAGTCGGTGTGTGATGGGTACTGATATGCCATGTCCGTAAGCCCATTTCCGATAGCAAATCCCTGAGTTTTAAAAACATTTTTGAAACTAAAGAAGAGATGAAAATTTTCATTTTTTGATTACAATTTTCAATAGAAAAGAACCTTAAGATTAATATGAATGCCCTCTTTGACCTTATTTGCTTTTTTCACTCGAGAAGCCAAAACCAGAATGTAATGTCCGGCATAAAGTTCTCCGGTGATGTTGTAGAAATCATTTTTCGTAAATTTGGGGTGAGCTGCAAAGAAGGACTAGTAGTACCCAAAATCGAAAAAAATATCCACTAAGAAACCAAAAATTTATAATAGCTTGAAACACTTTTATGCCATACGAATTAAAAAGTATCTGTAGAAAGTCATACATATCATTAGCCACCCCTGTTTCATTGGTGTAAAAGTCACGCTCATCCGAACTGTAGCTGAACCCTGTACCCATGGGTTGATCGATATACAAAAGATTCAAAATCTGGAAAACAAAATAAAAAACAATTCCATGTTGAAATAATTTGTAATAAAGCTTAAACTATGTAGTGTAGCAAAGTTTAGTAGGTATACTTTGTCCCATCTAAAATCATTCCACTTCAGATTCAAATCATTGTTATATGAATTGGACCGTTTGCATTAAACAAAGCTAGTGCACCGGAGCATCTAGGGCCTCCGGCCAACCAAAGCATGACAGAGTCACTTTTCTTGCCTTTTGACTCAAAGAAATAATACAACATCCTTCAAAATATTCGTATAATTAGATTCATGCATGTATACATTTTACTACTAATGCCCTATTCTTTTGAACTTAAAGAAAATATGTTAAATTAAGTTAGTTGAGTTAAGTATATTTAAATCAACTAAGTACTACCATCAGGGCGTGGTTTAGTGGCAAAAGTGACGTCAAACATCTCAACGACTAGGGTTCGATTCCTGATAGGGGTTTTTGGGTAGAATAGGAAAAATAAATTTTAATTAAGTACTTACGTATTTAAATTAAGTTTTAAATTTTAGTGAAAGCTAGAAAAACTTATACCTTGCATCGTAAGAGTGTTTAATTGGAAAATAACCGGTATGGTGACCCAAATTTTTAATGTAGAAGGTATTCGATGGAAGAATACCCAAAAATATGAATTTTCTTTTAACGAATCTTGAAGGCTCTAGCACCTTATCTTGGACGATGTTGACGGAATCCCTTGAGGATATGTTGAAGCTATTTCCGAGCCTCTTGGCTTGTTTTTTAACGAAATCCAAATTAAAGGAGGCTCGAGCTTGACATGAAGCGGATAGAATGAAGAGTAAAATGGCAGTGATGGAGATGAGTCTTGATGTCATTGATGTATTTTGAATCAAAATGTGATGTGTTGGTATGATATGATGTTCTTAATATTCATTTATAGGCCGAGTTCATTCAATTGAAAATTTTTTTGGTTATTTACTAAATTTTGTTTATTCTTTCTTTTCTTGAAGTAATGCAATATGACATTAATATTTTTTAATTCACATCCGGTGGACCAAACTTAAAAATAATAATTTCATAATGATATATTTTTATATGGAGAAATGTTTTAAACATCAAAATCATGTTACATCATAATTGATAGCCTTATGTGATGCTGCACAGGATCTGATTTCTTGATTCATGTCCTCCAAATTTAAAATATGTGATTGATGTAATAACATTTTTTTCTAATTTTTTGAAAATCTATTTTATTTAATAAATATTTGGTCCCAATTCCCTAATTTCAGATATCAAGTCAGTATAATATTTTTAAAATAGGATTCATGAAATCTATTTTCAAAAAATCTAGAACTTTTAATTGCAAAAAAATAATACCAAAACTGCTAAAAGATAAAGTGCATCAAATATACGTTGCTACATTTTAATAAATTGAAAATTACATTTCACGCATAAAATGCACATTTTGTAATTGATGCATTAACATTTCTTATGGTGAATCCAAATTCACTATCTGATACACAAAATTAAGACTTGTTGGATGCAGCTATATGAAAATCGAGTAGTTATGATGTTAAAACCATAGTTTTAGCATGAACAATTTATAATAATAAAAAATGAAATCATATTGTAAAACAGAACACAAAACATCGTCATCTCACAACTGTTTGTATTTTTCTACGCTGTATTGGTTCTCATTCCAACAAAAAATGAGATTGATATCAAAGAGATTTTCATGTGTAATTATATTTTGGTAAGGTGCACCTTTTTTATTTGTTGGTAATCAAATAAAAATTAACTTTGAATTAATTTGAATTTAAATCTCGGCATATACACCCTCTTTTTGGGAGGGGTGTTGTCAACGAGTTTTTATTTAAAAGTATTCCTATTAACCGCACTTCTCAAAGAAAGAGATAACAGAAACTAAATTGTTAGAGTTGCTGAACTCCATGAGTTTTGGCAAACACTCATATGATACATTTACTTGACGTGAGGTAACGATACTTGTCGCATGTGTTGTTACATTGGATAGTGATAGTACAAGATATAGTAGAGATTATTAAGGTTATGACATTCTTTACCAAAAAAAATACAAAACATTGCTACAGCATCCCGTGAAGATAGAAGCTGAAGCAAGTTTCTAAAGCTGACAAAAAGACAGTAAGAATTTGTTACAACATCCTATGGTGTAGAAACTGGAGCAAGTTTCGGAAGCTGGCAATCGAACACAAGAAGTTGCTATATCATCCTGTGTAGATGCAAAGCTTGAGCAACTTAGCCGATCAACATGAAGCAGCACAGAGAGCGACCAAAGGATTGCTGCCGACGTCCCAACAAGTCAGGGAGTCTCCCAGTCAATCACAGCTGATCAGAAGTCTTCATCAAGCAATCGGAAGTGATTGAACAAGATACGTTTCTAAATTTGTTTTAGGAAATCAAATCTCAACAACTTGCAAGAATTTAGGAGAAGATCTGATATGCAAAGTTGATTGGAAAGATCTTCGAATCCTAAGGAAATTAGGATTCCAATGTTTGATCAGTGTTGCAGCTATATATGAGAGTGCAACACACACACAACCACAGAGAGATACGCATAAGCAAAGAGCGGGAGCTAAAGGCTAGAGCGTAGAGATGTGAGTGCATGAGCTGAGAGAAGATCACGACTAGAGAAGTCTAATCTAAGCTTCATCTAAGAGCTTCAACGGGAGCGTAGTCAAGTTGAAAGATCAAGTACTTGCTTTGGAGCATAGTCGCGGAGAGGAGGTGTCGCGAACTGTCAGATATCAGAGCAGAGTTCCCAGGTATTGACAGGAGGTCATGATCAAGGGGGACTATCGCAGAGTCAGGAAACTCGTGGAAGTCTGATTGCTCAGCAGGGAGTGCTTGGAGAGTCGTGACAAAAGTTACAGCAACTTGAAAGAGTAAGTTGCTATAGCATATGATTGTTACACATTGTCTTAGTATAGGCTGAGTCTGTGAACTGTAGCTATCTATTACTGGAGTGTGTAGACATTGTGAACAAGTTTGTGGGATCAGACTGTGTAGCTAATCTGTGTAATCAGATTTAGCACAGATCTCAGCTAGGTTAGAAATAGAGGTTAAACTAGTATTGGCTGAGTTTTGGAATCCTTTGTACTTGAACCGAGATAGTGAAATCTTAAGAACTAGAGATATGTCTTCCCCACACGTAGGCAGTTGGCGAACTGGATAACCAAAGTTTTTGAATCTTTCAGGTTCGGCCGAAGTAAAGAAATTCCGCAAGTGTCACAAGAAGTTGCTATAGCAACCTGTTGTAACCGGACACTCAACAACGTGTCGTAAATTCAGAGATCTTCAGACCAGGAAGATTTGGATGAACAACATAAAAGATCTTGTGCTATAATTGAGAAAATAACATATAAGAGATATCAAAATCCAACGAGCTACAAATTAATAAATAAGATATCAAGATCCGATCAACAAAGATTAGTATGAGATAATCCTTATTAAATAATTGATAAGATCAGTATGGGATGGTCCTTGTCAATTAAGAATATTTTCGTATCCGATTACGATAGAAAATTTAGGATTTGTGGTTAAGAAAATCTAGGGTTTCTTGTTAATTAGATACAAAAAGGAGGCGTCCCTACCTTTATCACTCGGTTCTTTATGGAGATCATTGACACCCGAATCCTAGGAGCGAACGCCTAGAAGATTGCACTACCATAAATATTAGACTGAAATGTCACTCTCGTGAGAACACAGGGTGGTGGTGGGATCTGTATCAAAAAGAAGATGTTACTTGTGGTGCGGCTAACTTTAGGTAAATACGTAGTAGACAGTGAACTAGAGTGTCTGGCTGCCAATAGTTCATTATCTTATTGTAACCGATGAACACTACAGTATAAAAGAAATTCCAAAATCCTTCTAACGTGCTAGAAGGTAGTGTTTTTCTCTTAGGTACTAGTTGAAGTACCGAGGTTTCTACTATAAATCTTTAGTAAGCATACATTATTTTCTGCATATTTAGTTTTGCTACTTTCTTATCGAGCGAGGAACAGAACCTTTGTTACTCGCTACAAAATGTTAACTTTGATCCAACAAAGGGTATTAGAGCCTGGTCTCTAAATTCTTTTTAAGTTAGCTTTGCAAAAAGAATGATGTTGAGCATTACGATCAATGGTTCATTCTGGAAATCGCCGATACTCAAACATGGTGAATAAAACTGGTGGACGGAACAACTCGAGACACACATACTCCCTGGATGCTCAACTTTGGAGAATCATGGAGAAGGGATCAATACAAAAATGGATGAGACTAAAGATATGGATAGAGCATACTACACTGATGGTGACTACAAATACTAGAGAAGATTAGTAGAGCCAAGAAGGTACTCCACATGGCGCTCAGTCTAGAAGATTTGAAGAAAATGCTTCGTTATAAAATAACTAAGGAAATCTGGGATGCTCTCAAAAGACCGTTCTCATGCAACAAAGACGTCAAAAATAACTGTATTCTAGCTACCGTGAAAGACTTTGATAATGTCGTTCAAGAAAAGAATGAATCTCTTGAAAATATTTACACATGGTTTTAGGGTTATACTGGACAAATGGAGTTTATAGGAGAAAAGATTCCCGAGTGGGAAGTTACCTATCACTTTCTCCGAGCTTTAAACTCCAAGTGGGATGCGGTGACCCTTGCCCTTCAAGCTTAGAAATATATTAAGGAAGTCACCCTTGAACTTGCCCAAATAGACGGTACGAAAGAGTACGAGGACAATACTATGTCCCTACTAACCAGAGCCCTCAAAATGGCTAGGAGCATACCTTTGAGGTCCCTCAAAGGGAAGCGACTAATAAAGACCCTCTATGTTATCACTGTCAGAAGAAGGGACACCTGATCAAGGACTTTTTTAGTAAAAAGGTAAGAGAGCCCCCAACACAGAAGGATCAGAAGGCTATGATGGCAACATGGGTAAAATCCAAGGAAGATAGCGAGGAAAACAACTCTACCAAGGAAAAGTGCATAATGGCATCCCATGAGACTCTTAAACATGAGGTAACTAATCCAGATCCTCTTTCATAAGTGACTGGTAATCTAACTCTCAATTGATGGCAATCGTCAAGAATATAGCACCGAAGAACGTAGATCTTAGCATAAATTTAGAGGAACATGAAGAGATGATCTCAGATCTAATGGAGAACAATGGACTCTAGTCTGCTAAAGCCATAAGACTTGAGGAGGAGACGCTATCGTTATCCAATCAGGGTCACTATAATGCCAAACTAATGAAAAAGATCAGCTCCCTTGAAGGAAATATTACTCATTTGGAATCAGATAATGTCAAATTGATAGCATATGCCATCTAGCTCAAATAGGCAAGTAGTAAGAAACCATCTCATATATATTTTCCCTCCAGAATAGTGATAGAGCCTAGTTATACATGTTATTTAGATCATAAACCCATGCTTGTTTGCAATATTTTATGGGCAAGATTACTCGTTTCCACTATTTTTGTATATCAGGTCAGAACGAGTCCTTAAGTCGGATACGCGCTAACAGGCAGCGTTCTAGGAGTGAAAGATCAGCCTGTGGAGCTAGCGGTGCAAACAAAAGAAGAAATGGCGAAGGACAGCAGAGGTGCGCCACCCGATTGCGCCAATCAATGCTGTGCGCCAGGCGCAAAGTCCCAGTGACCAGACTTGGAAGTTGCCAAAAGATGAACTTCCTGGGGCACTATTTAAACAAAGAAAGTCTAGGGTTTCAAAAGAACACAGAGAGGCGGACACCATCACTCAGTGACATTCCAGAGGCACTGCGCGGCAGAACTGGAAAACACACGGACCTGTTGAGAGGAGTTGCGCCAGCCGACTGCGCCAGCCAAGAGAAGACCCTGCACGCACTGTTTGCTACCGTTTTCTTGGATTCAGTAGTTGTTACTTACTATTTTATGATGTTTACCACTAGCATGTCTAGCTAAACACTTAGTGTTGGTCGGGCATGAATCTATGATGTATTACCTTTGAGACTTGAGCTTAATGCATAGTTTATTTATTTGTATTAATCCTGCGCGTACTGAAACAGTTAGTTGCATGAGTAGGGGAAGCCTTGAACCGCAAACTTACTTGTGTAGCTCGCTTGTCGCATGTTAAACTAGTTGCATGCGTAGGGGAAGTCTTGAACCGCAAACTTACCGTGACAACTAGGAGTAACGAGTTAGGGTAGGCAGCTGCTACTGTGACAGGATTCGCAGCTGTTTAGTCTAGTTCTAAGGATTAATAGCACATGAACTTTGAACGGAACATGCGCACGTGTTAGGAAGCCTTTACCGGACACTAACCCAAGTAAACCACAAGCTATAGATGTTTAGAGTCGATGATAAGGAATGCATTCATAGAGGATTGTCTGCCCAATACTTCTCATAAATATAGTACTTCATCTCTACTGCTTGCGCACGTCTAGTGCAATTCCCTGAGTTACGATATTCGCTGTTATTCGCGCATCGCGCAAAACCCCCAATCACTCACGCAACCCCCGTTTTCTTAAGTGTAGGTTACTAGCTGAGACTCACTGCTTGCTCCCTGTGGAGATCGACCCTTACTTAACCGCTGTACTAGTGGGAGAGGAAGGAATTATATTTGACGCGCACAACGACGCGCGATCAAATTTTGGCGCCGTTGCCGGGGAGCAACACAGCTAAGTTTTAGCTAGCTTACATTCCTCATTTTAGTTATTTCATTTTGTTTTGTTTTCTCGTTGTTGTTTCTGACAGCGCGCAATCACATCAGCCTGCGCAACCTTGAAACAGTTGCGTTGCGTAGATTCTAGTTGCGCACTGACAGACGCAACAACTTCGTTGCCATTTAATTTCGTTTCTTGAGTTTGGATCAGGACATGGAGGATAACAGTGTGGTTGGAGATAACCTGGGAGACAGAACCCCAGAGGAAGCAAGGGCACATAACCGCGCAGCCCTATTCAGAGAGGAAGTGCAGCGTGAGGACGACGCACGAATGGCCGCTGAACCATACATTGCGCCACCCGTTCGTCCAGTCGCGAGGCGCAGGACAGTGCGCGAAATGTCGGCCCCACTCACTGTTAACCAGCCATGGTGCATAGTGCTTCCGCCCGACGGACAGTTCGAACTAAGAAGCTCACTCATCCATCACATGCCCAAGTTTCACGGAATGAACAACGAAAATCCAGTCAAGCATGTGCGGGAGTTCCTAATCATTTGCGAGAACATGAAGGCTTTGGGGGAAAACGATGAAGCGCTGAAGATGAAAGCGTTCCCATTTTCATTGAGCGATGCAGCCAAACACTGGCTGATGAGCCTACCCGCAGGATCAATCCACACATGGGAGCAGCTGCAGAAGAAATTCTTAGATAAATTTTATCCAGCAGCGAAGATTGCGCTGCTCAGAAGGGAATTGGCCGCGCCAAGGCAAGGCGCAGGGGAGTCTCTGTCAGAATACTACGAGCGTTTCAGGGAGCTAGAAGCCAACTGCTACAATCACGGGCTTCCCCAGAATGTGCTGATAGAGAACTTTCTGAATGGACTGCTGCCCATGGAGCTGCGACTACTGAATGCATGCGCAGGAGGGGACATTTGCAACATGTACCCGGAGGATGCATGGCAGCTGATAGAAGATTCTGCTGGACAGGTAAGACATCAATTGACACTTGAAAGTAGTCGTAATCGTTCTGTGCATCAGGTAGAGGCAAGCGCTGAGATCAAAGAAATGAAGGCCATGCTACAGAAGCTGATGAGTGCGCAGAGCGCACAACCAGTTGCACCAAAGGTATGTGAATTCTGCAGGTCCACTGAGCACAAGACAGACGAGTGCCCAACACTTTTTGAAGAAACTGGAGATGTAAATGCCCTTGGAGGATGGGACAACAGAGGACCGCAGAGGCAGAATCAGCCGCGCTTTGGGCTTGCTGCAAATGGTTTCAGATGGAGAGAAGAGAACAATTTCCAGAGGCAGCCCACTGATCAGCGCGCACCACAGCAGACGCAACATGCTGCACCCTACAATCCACCGCATCGCCGCACAGACGCACCAGCGCAGAACAGTCAGCAACCACGGCGATCCTTGGAAGATATCATGGGGCAGCTAGCAGACACAGTGTGCAAGAATGACGAAAAGTATGACAAGAGGTTCGAATCCATAGAAAAACACCTATCACAAATTGCAACCACAGTGTATGAGCTGAAAAAGAGCGATGGCAACCTGCCTTCGCAAGTGATTCAGAACCCTAAGGGAGGAGTTAACGCAGTAACACTGAGGACTGGGCGCACAGTGGGAACAGAGCAGACCGCGCAGGCGCCCGCGCAACCAGTTGCGCAAGTCCCAGATCCAGCAGCTCAGAGTGCGCAACCAGAGCCAGAGGCGCAATCAGAAGCGCCAACCACGAACCAGCAGGGCAATGCGCCAGGTATGTCTCACTCGAAAAACAAGAACAAAAATTGTACTAACATACCTGCTCCTTTCCCTGTGCAGGCACCACTGGCGAGAAAAGAAGCACTGGACAAGGAACTGTATGAGCTGTTCAGCAAAGTGGAAATCAACATACCTCTCATAGAAGCTATTCGACAGATTCCCAGGTATGCGAAGTTTTTAAAAGAGCTGTGCACGAATAAAAGAAGGACAGGCGAATGCGCACAGGTAATGCTAAATGCGCAGGCCTCAGCAATCGTGCAGCAAAAGGTACCACCTAAGTGCCGAGATCCAGGTACATTCACTATCCCTTGCACCTTAGGTAAAACCACGGTAAGCAACTGCATGATCGATTTAGGCGCATCAATCAATTTATTACCATATTCTCTCTATGCGACCTTGCGCCTTGGACCACTAAAACCTGCAGGTCTCACAATTCAGCTAGCAGATAGATCGTGCAAACAACCTGCAGGCATGATAGAAGATGTCCTAGTTCGAGTAGGAGAGCTGGTGTTCCCAGCAGACTTTTATGTGCTCGAAATGGAGGGTGAATCAAGCGCCAGCGGTGCGCAGATCCTCCTAGGCAGACCGTTTCTGATGACTGCGCGCACGAAGATAGACGTGTGGAGGGGCACGCTCTCCATGGAGGTAGATGGCGAAGAAATCCATTTCAACATCTTCGAAGGGATGCAGCACCCACATGAGGACGCTACCGTGCACGCAATGGACAGCTTTGACGACTTAGTCACAGAAGCGCAGTGTGCGAGCGCAACCATAGGACCAGAGCTACTGACACAGGCAGAACTGGAGGAGCAAGAGAAGGAGCTAAGCAGTGCTGAACCAGCATCCACACAGGTACGTGATATAGTTCATATTTGCACCGCTAACAAAACCTTGCCCTCTGTTGAGCAGGCACCCAAGATCGAACTGAAGCAACTCCCGGAGCATCTCAAGTACATTTTCTTGGGAGATGAGGACACCCTGCCAGTGATCATCAAGAAGGGATTGGAAAAAGAGCAGGAGGCGCGCTTACAACAGGTGCTGCGCAGGAACCAGCGCGCTATTGGATGGACTCTTGCTGATCTGCGCGGAGTGAGCCCGGACGTGTGCATGCACCGAATTCTGTTGGAAGACGGCGCCAAACCATCCAGGGAGGCTCAGCGCAGGTTAAACCCAAATATGATGGAGGTAGTGCAAAAGGAAGTTCTGAAGTTGCTTGACGCAGGGGTCATTTACCCAATCTCAGACAGCAGATGGGTCAGCCCGGTGCACGTTGTGCCAAAGAAAGGAGGAATCACGGTGGAGGAGAATGCGCAGGGCGAGCTAGTTCCCAAGCGCATACAGACTGGCTGGCGCATGTGCATCGACTACAGGAAGCTGAACGCTGTAACGCGCAAGGACCACTTCCCGCTACCCTTCATGGACCAGATGCTGGATCGCTTGGCAGGTAAACCTTACTTTTGTTTTTTGGACGGATATTCAGGTTACAATCAGATACCCATAGCTGCGGAGGATCAAGAGAAGACCACGTTCACATGCCCCTTCGGAACATTTGCGTTTCGGCGTATGTCTTTTGGGCTGTGCAACGCGCCAGGTACGTTCCAACGCCTCGTCATGAGCATTTTCTCTGATATGATTGGTATATGTATAGAAGTGTTCATGGATGACTTCACTGTATATGGGAGTACCTTTGATGCATGCTTAACACATCTAGATAAAGTCTTAGCACGCTGCATCTCTAAGAACCTAGTGCTAAACTACGAGAAGTGTCATTTCATGGTTACGCACGGAGTAGTATTGGGTCATATCATTTCAGAGGAGGGTATTAAGGTAGACAAAGCTAAGATAGATATTATTTCTAATCTGCCTTATGCCACCAACGTGCGCGACGTGAAATCGTTCTTAGGGCATGCTGGGTTTTACAGGCGTTTTATTAAGGATTTCTCTAAGATTTGCATACCCCTGTCTAACCTGTTGCAAAAAGACGTGTGCTTCGATTTTACTGATGAGTGCAGGGCGGCGTTCGATAAGCTGAAAGAAGCGCTGACCAGTGCGCCAGTGATGCGCGCACCAGACTGGAACCTGCCATTCGAGCTGATGTGTGACGCAAGTGACTACGCAGTAGGAGCAGTCTTGGGGCAGCGCGAGGACAAGAAGCCGCATGCCATCTACTATGCATCGCGCACACTGGACTCCGCGCAGAAGAACTACACCACCACGGAGAAGGAGCTTCTGGCAATTGTATTTGCGTTGGAGAAGTTCCGAGCATATGTTCTAGGCGCCAGAGTCATCATCTACACGGACCACGCAGCTATCCGCTACCTCATATCCAAGAAAGAGACCAAGCCGCGCCTGATGCGTTGGGTACTTCTGCTTCAGGAATTCGATTTAGAGATCAAAGATAAGAAGGGCACAGAAAATACCGTCGCTGATCATCTGAGCAGGATCATAAAGGATGAGGAGCCAGGGCAGATCAAGGAGACATTCCCTGACGAGCATCTAATGGCGCTAACAGGTAAGGTACCATGGTATGCGCATATCGCAAATTACCTGGTCACAGGTGCGTTCCCTCCTCATTTCAATAAAACTCAGTGCATGCGATTGAAACATGAGTCCAAGCATTATCTTTGGGATGATCCTTACATGCTTAGAATAGGTCCAGATCGGATATTAAGACGTTGCGTGCCTGACCATGAAATTAACTCTGTATTGATGTTTTGTCATGCGCACGCCTGTGGAGGACATTTCGGTCCCAAGCGCACGAGCAGGAAGATCTTGGACTGTGGATTCTACTGGCCGCACCTATTCAGAGATGCCTATGACCACTGCAGGAAGTGTGACAGGTGCCAGCGCACTGGAGGAATATCCGCGCGCAACGAGATGCCGCAGACCCCGATTCTGGTGGATGAAGTGTTCGATGTTTGGGGAATCGACTTCATGGGTCCATTTCCCCCGTCTGCCGGCTACGAGTACATACTGGTGGCCGTGGATTACGTATCCAAATGGGTCGAAGCTAAGGCCACGCGCAAGGATGATGGTAAGACTGTCGCTGATTTTCTCAGAACTAACATATTTTGCAGGTACGGCGTGCCTAAGGCAGTTATCAGCGACCAGGGGACGCACTTCTGCAACAGGGTTGTGGCGCAAGTCTTCAAGCACTATGGGGTGCGCCACAAGACGTCCACCGCTTACCATCCGCAGACGAATGGACAGGCCGAAGTTTCTAACAGAGAGATCAAGCGCATCTTGGAAAAGACTGTGAGGCCGTCGCGCAAGGATTGGAGCCAGCGCTTGGATGAGGCGCTATGGGCGTACCGCACTGCACACAAGACACCCATTGGAACCTCACCATTCCGGCTGGTCTATGGGAAGGCATGCCACCTGCCAGTGGAGCTCGAGCACAAGGCATATTGGGCTCTACGTATTTGCAACTTGAACTTGGAGGAGGCAGGACAAGAACGCGCATTTGAGCTGAGCGAACTAGAAGAGCTGCGCCTGGACGCCTATGAGGGACTGCGCGATTACAAAGCGCGCACCAAGGCGTTTCATGACAAGCACATCCTCCGGCGCACATTTGAACCAGGCGATCAGGTATTATTATTTTCATCACGCCTGAAGCTCATGCCTGGGAAGCTGCGCAGCAAGTGGACGGGACCATACACTGTCACCAAGGTTTTCCCCTACGGCACAATTGAATTAGAAGACGGGCACCAGCATCGTTTTCAGGTTAACGGGCAGAGAGTCAAACGGTACTTGGGCGAACCTTGGGATGGCGCAGCACGCAACATTGACTTGGCCGAGCCAGAGATAGTAGACGAGCAAGCTGTTGCGCCAGACGCACCACCAGATGTTTCAGAGGGAGACCTAGCACCCATCGCCTATATCTCCTCTTCCTCTGCATCTGCCCTCCTTACGAATAATGTATCACATGCTGACCTCTCCTTTTATCCTTTGCGCAGAACCACTGAGATCGTCACACAAGCACTGGCGCAGGGACACTCAGGAGCAAGAGTGGGGGAGGCTGCAGACGCACTACTTGGCACGTAACGAGGTACCGTCGAGCCAACGACGTTAAACAAAGGCACTTGTCGGGAGGTAACCCGACACATTTTATTTTGGCACATTTTATTCTGCTTGTTTTTTTTTTTTTTTTTTTTTTTTTTTTTTTTTTTTTTTTTGCGTGTTTTTAGTTAGAATAGGGTTTGGTAGTTTTTTTTGTAGTCACACAAATGCGCAGGACCGTGCGCCTATCAATGCGCAGGTCAGTTGCGCTAGCCTTAGGGGGTATATAAGGCCAGACTTAGAATAATTCCCAGCACTTTTTTCACTCGACCGTTACACACAAGCTCCCGCCCTCAGACCTCTGCCGTCGCCCAGCGCCCATCCCACCATTGGGGGAGCCAGTGACCATTTCCATAGAGGACTCTCCCCCGCGTGCCCCTGCCAAGCGCCCAAGGACTGAGACTGAGGCGGCGCCTGAGGAAGCCACTGCCGAGCAGCGCATGCTGTTCAACGTCATGCGCGTGCTCGAATACTTAGCGCCAGAGGGGGCGGATTTAAGTATGAGTCCACCATCCGGGTGGAAATTTGGAGACGCAATTCCCCCTCTCCTCAGCCTGCACCATCCACCTCCTACCCGAACCCCAGAAACTTCAGCAGCTCCAGCTCCAGCACCCTCTCCAGCCCCAGCCCCAGCAGCGCCCGCACCAGAACCAGCAGCCCCAGCAGCAGAGCCCACCCCTGCACCTGAACCAGCACCGGTACCACCACCAGTAGTTGCCCCTGCCCGGCCTTCTGTTCCGGAGTCCCCAATTAACTTTCCCAGCGTCGACTCCGATTCCATATGGGAGTCACTTTCCGAGGACGAGCAGCCTGACCCCCTCACCATTGTGCCACCATCCTCCAGCACCGACTCCATGACTGATTCTTCAGAGGATGAGGCGCATGGGTCAGCAGCAGCGTCTAGCTCGGGGAACTTCTAAGGCCGAGGGCAGGCGCAGTGATTTTCTTTAGGGTGTTGTCTTTTATTTTGCTGCGTCTATTTGACTATTAGGTGTGCTGAATATTTGTGCCCTACATTCTGTGACTCCCTTGCTATATTTTGTGTGACTATTGGTGTTCACTCTTATACTCTTTATTTTCGTTGCATTGCATGCATGTGCGCAACCTCCGTGCGCGTGAGCTTGAGTCGTGGGGACACGTCTCTGTTCAAGTGTGGGGGGGGGGGGGGGGGGGGGGGGGGGCGTTACTCTTACATTTCATGTTTTTAGCATTTTTAGTATAGCTTAGTTAAGTTGAAGAAAACTAGTAGCAGTAGTGCGCTAAGGTGCAGGATGCGCATGCGCTCCAGCTTGTTTTGCGCTATCCGTATTGTGTGCACTGCTATCTACTGTTTTAGCATAATTTTTTCGTTTTTTCTGCTCCTGTTAGTTGGGATATACAGGGGATGTGGAGTTGATAGAAATGCTCCAGAGAGGCGGTTAGTCGCTTCTGCTTCGAAGGCGAGGTATATGGTCGATTGCGCTAGTAGAGGCCGGTGCTTCGCAACCTTCGGAACAAAAGAGCGCGCTCAGTCACGCGGATGCAAAAGGCAAAATACCCAAAGCGTGGCGAGGTGGGAAAACAGACCACCTTCTCTCTGGATGTCAAGCTAAGGAAAGCAGGCGCGGATGTAAACGCGTGCGCTGACCGGCGCAGACAAACCAAGGAGGGAGAGCGGAACGAGTTCCATAGCTGCTATCCGAAGGCTGAGATTGGAATTGTTCTGGGAATAAAAAAAAAATTGGAAAGGAAGCTGTACAAAAGAAAATACCAGCAGAAGCAGATGATGTGCGTTACAAAGAATCAGCATGCGCACTACCTAGTACCTGCGTGCGCAAGACCACAAGGATATCATCAAAGGCTCAGGTTCCCAGGAAGTGTGCGAACGAATCACGCACTGGAAGAAGCTCGCGCAAGAAACCATATACCTATCTTCGGAGCGGGAGCTGACAACCAGGAGCCTAAGAAGAGCTATCTCCCAGTCATCCAAAGACCTTCATCCCGGCTGAGAGGTAACGAAATTTCGGGATTATTATATTAGAACTATTGAGTGCAGTTGTGCGCAGGTGATAGAGCAGCACAAGTTGAAGCAACTGTGCATCTTGCGCTAGAATGCAAGGGCTGTGCGCTAGTCTCCAGAAAAGGTAATTGTATCCGCGTTTCAGTACTTGTTCGGGACGAACAAGGGGTAAGTGTGGGGGGTTTGATAGAGCCTAGTTATACATGTTATTTAGATCATAAACCCATGCTTGTTTGCAATATTTTATGGGCAAGATTACTCGTTTCCACTATTTTTGTATATCAGGTCAGAACGAGTCCTTAAGTCGGATACGCGCTAACAGGCAGCGTTCTAGGAGTGAAAGATCAGCCTGTGGAGCTAGCGGTGCAAACAAAAGAAGAAATGGCGAAGGACAGCAGAGGTGCGCCACCCGATTGCGCCAATCAATGCTGTGCGCCAGGCGCAAAGTCCCAGTGACCAGACTTGGAAGTTGCCAAAAGATGAACTTCCTGGGGCACTATTTAAACAAAGAAAGTCTAGGGTTTCAAAAGAACACAGAGAGGCGGACACCATCACTCAGTGACATTCCAGAGGCACTGCGCGGCAGAACTGGAAAACACACGGACCTGTTGAGAGGAGTTGCGCCAGCCGACTGCGCCAGCCAAGAGAAGACCCTGCACGCACTGTTTGCTACCGTTTTCTTGGATTCAGTAGTTGTTACTTACTATTTTATGATGTTTACCACTAGCATGTCTAGCTAAACACTTAGTGTTGGTCGGGCATGAATCTATGATGTATTACCTTTGAGACTTGAGCTTAATGCATAGTTTATTTATTTGTATTAATCCTGCGCGTACTGAGACAGTTAGTTGCATGAGTAGGGGAAGCCTTGAACCGCAAACTTACTTGTGTAGCTCGCTTGTCGCATGTTAAACTAGTTGCATGCGTAGGGGAAGCCTTGAACCGCAAACTTACCGTGACAACTAGGAGTAACGAGTTAGGGTAGGCAGCTGCTACTGTGACAGGATTCGCAGCTGTTTAGTCTAGTTCTAAGGATTAATAGCACATGAACTTTGAACGGAACATGCGCACGTGTTAGGAAGCCTTTACCGGACACTAACCCAAGTAAACCACAAGCTATAGATGTTTAGAGTCGATGATAAGGAATGCATTCATAGAGGATTGTCTGCCCAATACTTCTCATAAATATAGTACTTCATCTCTACTGCTTGCGCACGTCTAGTGCAATTCCCTGAGTTACGATATTCGCTGTTATTCGCGCATCGCGCAAAACCCCCAATCACTCACGCAACCCCCGTTTTCTTAAGTGTAGGTTACTAGCTGAGACTCACTGCTTGCTCCCTGTGGAGATCGACCCTTACTTAACCGCTGTACTAGTGGGAGAGGAAGGAATTATATTTGACGCGCACAACGACGCGCGATCAAATAGCAAACAAACCCATCTAACCAGGACAGAGCAAATATATGAACCTTAAACATCAAAGAGTGTGTTAGCACTCGGTCAAGCAGGTGACTACAAAAGGGAATGTTCCCTCCAAAGGGAACATGTGAAAAGGTCACAATCTCATTATGTGCTCCTACCAGGGAACTCGCTCAAAAAGAAATCAGAAATGAAGACTGAAACTAATGATACTACAACTATGAATGGACCCAGAGACGATTAGGTTACTCGTAAACCCAGTGAGCCTAAGCTTAATTTGGTTTGTAAGAACTAACTTGTTTATCTGCAGGATGGATGGAGGAAGTAAACCTAGTTTATATATAGCGCTTACTCAGGTCACATGATAAGGAACAATGAATGTTTCATCTCACTGACGTTGGCGTTTTAGGCAAGCAAAATGAAGTGCTATTCTAGTCACGCAAATATCAAACAATATTTATAACCGAGTGACCTCGGGTCGAACCCAAGAGAAAAGCTTAGACTAATTTACAACTAATTAATGCTATTATTGAAAGTCTACGGATTTGGGGGGGATTTGTCCTCCTTTAGAGGTACCTCTAGTAAGTACTAAAGATAAATGATATTTTTGGATTTTGGTTGATGAAACAAAAGAGTGACTAGGGATTCAACTTCTCTCCTAAGATATGAGGAAAATGAAATAACTCACTAACACATGCATGAACTACATTTGGTTGATAAAAGCAAGGCTAATGCATCGTCCACTCTAGGTTCAACTCTCGCTCCTTCCCTAGAGTGGAGAGGATACACAAAGGACATGGTTCTCAAACTCTCGCTCTATTGAACCGTGTAGAACTTGAGTCCCATAACCGCACCCTCTCGGTCTATTGGCCGGTTACTCAAATCCGCTTAAAACTTAGCCTAATGTCAAGAATGCATGTCGCTCTCACGCACAAACACTCCATCTATGATCATACAATAGCTATGAAACATCCTAAGTTCAACTCTCGCTCCTTCCTTAGGGGTTCTAACCAAGCATACTCACTTAAGCATTTCGTCAAACACTTGGTGTGCATACAATGAATACATAGCTAGGGCATAATATAATCAAACCAACCTTCATTCAATGCAATAACAATAGTGTTCTACATCATATCCAATCCTAGGGGATCCATTTAATCCCCAACCACAAGTACAACTACTCACTCATAATGAGTGTGCACAAATACATGAAAACTAAATGAGACATGAATGTAAATACAAAGGGTAAAGGGTTTAAGAGAAGTTGATGTAGAATCTTCGACTCAAGCTTGGTTCTTCACCCAAGCTTGGTCTTCTCTGAGCTCCAGTCGCCTAGGGTTGAGAAAATGTGGAAGCTCTCTTTCTTCATTTCCATCTCATTCTATTTATACATTTTGAAGATTTCCAAAAAGTGCCCGAAGTGACCGAATTACATGATTCGGTCACTCCCTTGTATTGATTCGGTCAAACGTCTTATGGAGCTCAACTGATTCGGGCAAACGTCTAATGGAGCTCAACTGATTCGGGCACCTCATGGGCGAATCACTTCTGATTCGGCCGAATCATCTGTTCAGTGCTGTTCTCGGACTGGGCGAATCACTTTTCTTGGCCGAATCACTATGTGATTCGGTCAACCCCTCAAGTTATTCGGTCAAACCTTCAAGACTTTCCCCGGATCAGGTCGATTCGTGCAGCTGAGAGTGATTCGGCCGAATCACTTCTGCAGTTAGCAACTAGCTTTTTTGACACTTTAAACCTTTGATTTACGTCTTGACGTAAACTAGGAAGTTGTAGATCTTTGAATTACCTTTCCAACAAGCTATAGAACGTCCCAATCGGATAAGAATCGCGCGCTCGGCAAGCCTTCGAAGATAAACATGTTAGTCTGCCCAGATTTGATCTACAGGCGAATTCTCCCCGAATCAACTTTGATTCGGGCAAGCCTTGAGTTGATTCGTGCGAATCATCTGTTCAGTGCTGTAATGAAGTATCATGCTTGCCCGAATCACTTTTCTTTGGCCGAATCAAAAGTGATTCGGCCTATCCTGAATTCCTCTTTGGGAGAATCAACTTTGTAGCGCTGGAATTCTCGCCTGTTTTGACCCCTTAAACCTTTGAATTATGTCTTGATGTAAACTATGAAGTTGTAGCCCTTTGAGTTAGCTTTCCAACAAGACATGACACGCCTTAATCGGATAAGAAACGTGTGCTGGGCGAGCCTTCGAAGCGGAATAGGTCAATCATGGACGAAAAACTAGCCTTTTGCTTGATTTTGACCTCTTTTGCTCTCGATCGACTAGAATTCATCCAGATTTTCTTCACACCACTTCATATCATGTAATATACATTTTTAACCTGAAATGGGCAAAGAAGACATCAAGTGACTTTATAAAATAGGGAAACAAACAAAAAGTAAGGGGAAAATATGAACAAATATAAGGTTATTTGTCCGCTCATCACTCACTCCGTCAACACTCTAAAGTATCCATTACCTTCGAAAACAAAGGTAAGGGTGAAGTCTTCGGATTGGGTAAAGTAAATCTTACTAACAATCTTCATATTGATAGTGTAAACTTGGTAGACATTCTAAAATTTGATGTACATAGTGTGTCACAACTATGTCAAAAAGGGAGGAATAGAATTATCCTTACATATAAGGTGCTCTTGAGAGGAAAATGTGAAAATAAAGTCTATAAGGTGGATCCCTCTTTTGTTCCTAAGGAGGAACTTTGTCTCTCTTCAAAGACAGCCGACTCTGCTCTATGGCATAGATACTTTGGATATGCTAGCCTTCAAGTTCTCTCTAAACTACACCACTGGGAGTTAGTGAATGAACTCACCAAGGTGGAGAATAATCCAGACAATATATGCAGTGTGTGTGCAAGAGGGAAACATGTAAGATCATCATTTAAGTCGAAAAATGAGGTAAGTACTTCCCAACCCTTGGAACTCACTCGTATGGATTTGTGTGGTCATATATGAACAAGAAATCACACGAGGAAATATGTACTTATAATTATTGATGATTACTAAAGATACACATGGACTACATTTCTACCATTCAAGGATGAGGTTTTTACAGAATTTGTGACATGGATGAAAACTGTGGAAAGATAGGTGGATTGCTCCATACGGAGTATCCGTATAGACCACAAAATAGAGTTTGAAAACTCATACTTTCTCTCCTGGTGTAGGAACATAGGCATCAACCATAATTTCTCTGAACTCAGAACACCACAACAAAATGGAGTAGTGGAAAGAAAGAACGTAACTCTGGAAGACATGACAAGAACCATGTTGATAGCAAGTGGTCTTGCAAGGAACTTCTAGGAGATGCTCTGAATGCGTCTTGCTACATCCTAAATCAGTATTTGGATGGAAGTGCTACATTCACAATAATGAAAATAACAATCTGGGTAAGTTCGAACCTAGAAGTGACTAGAGAGCATTTGACGTATACTCGATCAACAACAAGGCCTAAAGGGTACACAATAAAAGACTGAAGAGGGTAGAAGAAAGCATCCATATGGTCTTCGATGAGAACATGATGCAGGATGATTGGTCCAAGACGATGATGTCCCTTCAATCACGTGCAAAAATGATTTTAACTTGCTTAAAGTAGATAATCAAAGAAAATATCAACTCCCGCAGGTAGCTCAAGAGAGCCAAGATCCTCTTATACCTGATTCAGGGGGAAAAGGAAGTCGGACCCAGATGATGAATCAAATCATATCAGAAAAGCCACTCTAGAGGATCAAAGACATGAGTTACCTCAGACATGTTAATCACCAGAAAATGAGCAGAATCCACTGACAACAGGCACTGAGCACGGTGAAAGGAATCGTACTCCATTTGTATGGTTAAAGCCTATTCCTATTACACATCAACTGTAGCAAATGATGAGAATTAGGTTTCCCAAACTCAATACTCCTTATTTAATACTCAAATTTTTACTACTTTTGTGTTTCTCATTGAACCCAAAAATGCAGAAGTGTGGAGATTGGTTCCTAGATCTGAGAGCTGAGCAATAATTATGAAATTTCTGCTGCGTTGCTGATGCGGAGATATAGCTTCTTCTTAAGCACTCTCTGTATCTTTCTGCAGAACTACTCTACTGAAGAATAAGAAAGACACATTACGTTTGTTCACCCAGTTTGGCAACTTGCCTACATCTTGGGAGGATGCTTCGATCCTCAAGATTTCACCATCACAGTTCGAAGTATAAGCAGTCACACCTCTACTCACCTAACCTAAATCTAAAGCTCAGTCTATTCTCCTAGACTGGCAAGCAGTCTGATCACACAGACTCTCTTCGTGCAGCCTACACACTCTCAGTAATAAATAGCTACAGCTCTACCTCTCAAAACTCAGCCTATTCTATTACAGTGTATAGCTCATGAAATGCTTCAGCACACTCTTCACCAGAGTTGTTGTATCTTATGTTACAACACTCCAAGCTCTCCTGCCAAGTAGTCGGACCCTCTGAGTTCTTCAAACTCAGCCTTGGCTCCCCCTCAATCAATGAATCACCCAGTCAATATTGAGTAGCCTCGATCACTGCTCCGCAACCCGCCACAATGTCTGTCCGCGGCTGATCACTTAGCTTCAGACTGTTTCATCAATGAGCAACACTCTAGTGAAACTCGGAACCAGTCCAGAATCAAACTCCACGAGTTCTGATTCGTCTACCCAACACAAGCTTCTAACTCAGTGTATAAAACCCTGCTACCGTGAGTTAATCTCTCCGGGTGTTCTTCTCTTGCGCTCTGTGTTTTCTCTCTGTGATCGTCTCTCTTGCTTGTATCCTCTGTGCTGCTTTTCAAGCCGTGGCACCTCGCAAAAGCACAGAGCATCAATATTAGAATCTTACTCTTAGACTCTAGCAAGTCTATTAAGATTTCATTGCCAAATATGAACCCCTTGGATCTTTATATTTTTGAGCACGTGCTAGCAACTGCTGCATTCTTGATGACGTCTACATACCTCCCAAAGCTTCCCCAATTTCAGCCGTATCAAGCCGGAGCCTCACCGTGCACCGCCGAAATTCTGCTCTAGCTCTGAGACACCACATAGTACTAAAGTAGACTCTGTCTCTTCAACTCTGTCTCTTGCCTATTCTTCAGATAGTGTCTCAGCTTCAAGTCTTCAGAAGTTGCTGAAGCAGACTCTGGCTCTTTGTTGTTGTTGTTTTGTCAATTTTCGGATTGTGCTTTAGTCACCGATCTTTAGGGAGTGTTTCAGCATTCTCTTGAGCAGTTTTGTCAAGGAAGCTATATCCTCAACAATCTCCCCATTGGCATTTTGACAACAAAAAAAAACTACAGCTAAGCTACTGATCCAGACACTCTGGTAATAACTAATAGCTAAGCTAGATAATTTTTCTAACTATTACAATTGAGTTTAGAGTTCCTTAATTTCTAAACATCTCAAATGCGGCTATCAGTTCTAGTAATAGATAGGACAACACGATAATGTCAAGTCAGAATGAACGTTGATGTCTAGACTATTACAACCTTCTCTTCCTCTTTTTGGTACAAATGCCGAGGACTTCATTCATTATCAAGCTGAACCGAGGTAGAGCTACTGGCTTCAGGATACTCTAGGTCACGGAGGGCAATGCTGATCTAGGATCTTCTCAGTCAGATGGTCATGCTCGGACTTTAGCAGGCTGATCAACCTCGTCCTTAGAGAAGAGTCTATAGTAGAAGCTGGAGCAACAAGGAGTGCTTCAGCACTCTCTGGATCTTCAAATGCTGGTTCCCCTTCAGATATGTCTACCACATGTCTCCCTTTAAATACTTTGTGGTCCAGTAGAAATATTTGAGATGCACCAGACATGCCCTATTATGCAGCTTCCAGCTCTCTGTGCTGGCTGATCAAGATCTCATATATGAGGGAAGGGAATCCAATGCATAGATTGGACTTGGGTTTGACAGCATGTTCAGCAATCTGCTCGAATATGATCTGCCTGAGATTGACCTCCTTCTTTTCCCCAATACTAAACCATAGCAGTCCCATTGCTCGACTCACTTTTCTCTTGTGAGAGATGGGCATCCAATTCCTCACAACAAAAGCATAAAGAATAGCATATTTTGTTGTCAAATCAGCAACATTCAAGCTAATGGAAACCCAGCCTTTGCACAGTCCATCCATGAGCACAACAGCTAGTCTGTCATAGCTCGCCTCAGGAAGAGGACTGGAAATCTCATCAATCCCCAAAAATTTATTTATCACAGCCGGTGTGATCACTACCCTAAGCCTCCTAACAAAACTTGTCTCATACAGCAAATTATCTGCTACCCCAAAGTCTCCATCCATGCAAGCTAGAAATTCCTTAACCACATGTAAATTGTAGCGCTTAGTAAAACTCAAGGAGCATAGCAATTTTGCCTCTTTCAACAATGAGATCACTTCAGGTAAGGGAAACCTGCCCACCTCCAGTACTTTCTCAGCAACCACAGTTCGGCGGTTGATCATCTCTTAGGAGCCGACAGCCTTTTTGGATATGAACCACACTCCTTGTTGGTCGCGTCCGGTCACAGCTTTTACATATGGAGTGGGTGAAACTTTCTGGGTGGTAGCCACAGATCGGGTTCTGGAGGCAATTCTGAAGTCATCAGAATCAGTAGATTCTGCTTCAGCAGTCTCTTCGCCACTTGATGAGCCTCCACTGCTCTTTCTCTTTGCTTAGAGGATCCTCTGGGAGATGCTGCTCCACCTCCTCAGCCACTGCCTCTCCACTGCTGGCTGTGAATTGTTCTGGTCAGATAAAGGAGTGGGCACTACAGTCATTTGTCTTTTCTGAGCCTTCTTCAATCTAATCTCCAGTGAGGTGCCCTCAGATTCAGTGCTGGATTCTGATGATGTTGAGTAACTGTCTTCACCACTCAGATTGTGGCTTTTGCTAGTGGACCCATGAGTCTCATCCACGTGAGGAGGCATAATGTCAGTGGAGGAGAATGGGCCAGCTTTAACCTGCTCAGTAGTCGGGATCCAAGTTATTCGCTAGACGTCTATGGGTTCATTGATCCGAAGCGAGGAGCTTCTTTTTACTGCCAGTGAATCACTCTTGGGAACGTCGTTCCTTTCCTCTTGCTGGGCTCACCCTATGTTGGTACCCCTTGCCGCCCTTTGTTTTCACCATTTCCGATGATTTGCTGAAGGCAGGAATAGCTGATCGTCGAAGATGTCAGAGAGAAACTTACCCTAGTTTTGCAAACGGAAACTTCCAGTTTTTCACTTTCATGACCCTCTTTTCTTTTATTTTAAAAACTCGGACACGTGTCGCTACCTGATAGGCCATTTTCTTCAACGCCCAAAGGAAAACTACATCTTCAAATCACCAAAGAGTGCTTCAGCACTCTATTCAGTTGTCTTTTCTGGAAGTAACCTGACTTCTATTGTGATCTTTATTTCCTCATTTCTGCTTTAGTGGGGATATCAGCTAGCTGTTTTACAACCTAGCGCTTTTGAACCTTGTTCCTTTTCACTTCCACCCAGCGCATTGACATTTTGTTCTCCTCATATTTTTTTTTTGAGTAGCTGTTGCAGAATGATGATTGCTTCGTTTCTTCTTATGCCTCCTTCTTTGAGGTAAAGTTTTTCATCATTCCTGCAAGTTTCCTGCACAATGACACGATAGCCAAGGTTTACCTGATGTTGTGTCCAGTGGTTCCCATATGTGCTCGAAGGATCCCTTGTTCTAACTTGTTGATCATTTGATCTTCCTTGAGTCACCCTGTACTTGGTCAGTTTAGGGCATTTTCTCAGAAGATGTCCGGTCGATTGCACACCAAGCATCTCTTCTATTTTGGTCTGGGTTTCCGAGCCTGGTCTAGAGACTACTTCAGCACTCTCTTGTATTCTTTATTGGATCTCTTTATGACTCAACCGTGATTGAACCCTTCTGAACACTTGCACTTTGATCAATTTTTGAGGCTTTGACAAATGTGGTTATACCTGTTCCTTCCTCGCCAGTGTATCCGAGACCTTTAATCACACCTCCATACCTTTGGTAAGACAGAATTTCATCTAGAATGGATGATTCTCCTCTGAGTGTATCAGGAGTGCTTCTCGATCTATGTCCCTCACCAACTGTTTCAGTATCATCTGACTGTTTCTTAGACAAAGAGGTAATGATGCTCTGAAGGTTGTCCCTTTCATCTTCCAGCTTTGAAACCTTTCACAGCAGTTCTCTGTTAGCTTCAATGACCTCCTGGCATTTCTCTTGTATTAGTTTGAACTGATCAGCCACAGTATCCACTGAGTATTACTCATCATCATCCCTCTCAGATTCAACAGTCCCTTAAACAAACTCACTCTTTATTGAATCATTACGGAATACAGTGGTTAAAGCTAGATTTCCTTTGATCAGTCTCCTCTTCACTGTAGTCATCACTCCAGTTTTCTGTAGAGACTTGTTGTTCTTCTTTAGCTAACTTGGACATTCACTTTTTCTAGTCCATATCCATCGCACTCCCAGTACTGGATGCCTTTCCTTCATCAGTGTCTTTGTCAGCATCTTTGTTTTTTTCTGAGAATTTTCTCCTCTTCGATTTCTCCCCCTGGATGACTAACCTATATATGACGGTTTCTAGTCCATTCTCTTCATGAACTTTCCAAGAATTTTGACCAGCAGAGACAGTTGTTGGTTGACATCATCTGGGACAGCCTTCTCTTTTGTTTCTGCTTTCAGCCCAAGGTCTTTCCCAGAGAGTGGTGAAGCAGTCTTTGTAACTTTCATCTCGAACTGCCACAGTGAAACGACCTATGCCTCCAACCTATTATTCTTCACATCTTGTGCCTCCTCGATGGCAGTGACCTTCATGTCAAATTTTGAAGTAACTGATCTGAGTACCTTCCTCACCAGCTTCTCCTCATGAATTGGTTCCCCGAGAGCATGAGCTTCATTTGATATGTCGCATAGTCTGGCATTAAACTCAGTAATGGTCTTTTCTTCCTGCATCTTCAGACTTTCAAATTTCGAGGTGATCATCTGGAGTCTAGATATCTTTACCTTGTATGTCCCCTCATGAGCATTTTCAAGTATCTCACAATTGGAGATTAACCTGAAATTGTTAGCATCCACAGTAGCAAATATAGCATTCAAAGCCTTAGAATTTCCAGATGCTGAGGCTACCTCATCGGCAGACCACTTGTTTTCAGGTTGCTTGTGAGCGACCCCAGCACTGTCGACTGCCATTGGGGGGACCATTCAGACATAACTGCCCTCCAAGCCCTTTCATCAATGGCTTTGATGAATGCCTTCATTCAAGCTTTCCAGTACCCATAGTTAATTTCCTCGAGCAATGGAGGTCGACTGCTGCTTTGTCCTTCTTTCATGGTGGCCATACGTGTCAACAACACTTTCTCGGCCCACACTCTGTGTGTTGAGCGAACGGCTCTCATACTAATTGAAATTTCTGTTGCATTGCTGATGCGGAGATACAGCTTCTGCTTAAGCACTCTCTCTATCTTTTTGCGAAACTACTCTACTGCAGAATAAGAAAGACACACTACGTTTGTTCACCCAGTTTGGCAACTTGCCTACGTCTGGGGAGGATGCTCCAATCCTTGAAATTTTACTATCACAGTTCGAAGTACAAGGACTCACACATTTACTTCTCACCTAGCTGAAATCTAAAGCTCAGTCTATTCTCCTAGACTGGCAAGCAGTCTAACCACTCAGAGTCTCTTCGTGCAGCCTACACACTCTCAGTGTATTCTATTACAGTGTATAGCTCACGGAATGCTTCAGCACACTCTTCACCAAAGTTGTTGTACCTTCTGTCCACGATACTCCAAGCTCTCCTACCAACTAGTCGGACCCTCTGAGTTCTTCAAACTCAGCCTTGGCTCCCTCTCAATCAATGACTCACTCAGCCAATATTGAGTAGCCTCTATCACTGCTCTGTAGCACGTGACAATGCCTGTCCACGGCTGATCACTGAGCTTCAGACTGTTCCACCAATGAGCAGCACTCCACTTGAACTCAGAACCAGTCCAGAATCAAAATCTACGAGTTCTGATTCCTCTACGCAACACAAGCCTCTAACTCAGTGAATAAAACTCTGCTACCGTGAGTTGATTTCTCCGTGTGTTCTTCTCTTGCGCTCTGTGTTTTCTCTCTGTGATCGTCTCTCTTGCTTGTGTCCTCTGCGCTGCTTTTCAAGCCGTCGCACCCCCAAAAGCGCAGATCATCAATATCAAAATCCTACTCCTAGATTCTAGCAAGGTTGTTATGATTCCATTGCCAAATATGAACCCGTTGGATCTTTATCTTTTTGAGCACGTGCTGGCGACTACTGCTTTCTTGTGACATCTACATACCTCCCGGAGCTTCCCTAATGTCAGCCGTATCAAGTCGGAGCCTCACCGTGCACCGTCGGAATTCAGCTCTAGCTCTGAGACACCACAGAGTGCTGAAGCAGACTTTGTCTCTTCAACTCTGTCTCTTGCCCATTCTTTAGATAGTGTCTCAGCTTCAAGTTTTAAGGGGTTGCTAAAGCAGACTCTGGCTCTTTGTTATTTTGTCAGTCTTCAGATTGTGCTTTAGTCACCGATCTTCAGGGAGTGTTCAGCATTCTCTTGAGCAGTTTTGTCAAGGATGCCATATCCTCAACAAATTGAAACCAAGTGAGTGTTCGAGAGCAAGATAGTTGACAAAGGACAAGAGGTCAGTAACAAAGCAAGGCTGCCTGTCAAGGGGTTTAACCAGTAAGAGGGAATTTACTATGATGAGACATTCCCCGCGGTTGCAAGGTTAGAGGCTATTCGTTTACTAATTTCCTATTTTGCATACTACGGATCCATGTTGCAATAGATGGAGGTAAAGATGATGTTCCTGAATTGCTTACTTAAGGAGGAAGTATATATGGAAGAAACCCGTAGCTTCAACATGCTCACATGGAAAATTGGGTGAAATTTTAACCTAGACGATAGATGGAACTTGTATGAGAATGTGCTCGCTAACCACAAAAGGTCATTCATACTTGCGAATTAGTCCCTTGTGCTCCTTTCTTGAACACCTTAAAGTCTCGGGGAAAGAGTTTCACGAGTACAAGGCCTCCTTCGTTGAACACCACGTCCCCCTCACCCTCTTCTTGTCTATCTACTTCTTCATCTTTATGGCAGCCTTATCCAAAGTTGCGCGAGCCAACTCGATCAACTCGTGCATGCCTTTGCAAATTTTTATGTGGCTGGACTTGCTCCTTCGTAGCGAGCCACGAGAGAAAGTGGGGTAGAAGGGAGCTATCCCAAAATGATCTAAAAAGAACTTTTATTGGTTGTCTCGCTTTGCAGCAAGTTGAATGAATATTGCGCCACGTCGAGAAGCTTGGCCTAGTCCATTTGGCTGGCACTCACATAGTGTTGCAAGTAAAGATCCAAAAGAGCATTGAACCTCTCGGTTAGCCCAGCGCTGTGGATGGAAGCTTGTTGAAAAGCTCAAGTCTATCCCAGCCTCTTGAACAATTTGGTTCATAACTTCCCTGTGAACTGCGGGTCTTGGTCACTAACAATGCTCTTCGGAACTTCCCATAAATTTACTACATTTGCAAGGAAAAGCCATTTTCTTTCCTCAGTCGTGCACTCAAATGAAGCGGCCAGGAAAGTAGCGTACATGTTGACTTTGTCCACCATGATAATGATGCTTTCAAACCCTCCAGACTATGGTAGACAGGTGATGAATTCCATCGAGACGCTCTCCCGTGATTTTTCCGGAATGGGAAAGGGGTTTAATAAGCCCCCGGGCTGATGTTGTACCATCTTATCTTGTTGGCAAATGAGACAAGTCCTCTTGTACTCTTAGGCCCATTCGTGCATCCTTGCCCAATAATAGACGAACTTCAAAAGTGCAAGTGTGCGTCGAAATCCTAGGTGGCCCGCTCATGAGGAATCATGCCATTCCCTTATTAGCTCCCTTCTTAAGTTCCCCCATCTTGGTACGAAGATGTGGCGGCCTTTTGTGTAGATGAGTTGGTGATAGAGCCTATTTATACACATTATTTAGATCATAACCCTGTGCTTGTTTGCATTATTTTGTGTACAAGATTACTGGTTTCCAGTGTTGTTGTATTTCAGGGCAAAACAAGGGCCTAAGACGGATACGCGCTAACAGGTAGCGTTTAGGACGCGCATCACAAAGCCTGCGGAGCTAGCGGCGCAAACAGAAGAATTGACAGAGTCGACCACGGTGCGCTAACCGATTGCGCTAAGCAGATGCCGTGCGCCAGGCGCAGATGGTGGTATTTCCAAATCCTGACACGACCAGATTTGGAAGTTGCCAAGGATGAGCCTCTGAGCAGTATATAAAGAAGAGAAGGAGGCTAGGGTTGAGAGACAATAATTAGGATTCACAATTCGTACACCCAGGAGGCACTGCGCAGCAGGACTGGAAAACACACGAGTTTGTTGAGAGGATCTGCGCCAGCCGACTGCGCCAGCCAAGACAACAACCTGCACGCACTATTTGCTATTGTTTTCTTGGACACTCTAGTTATTATTTACTGTTTCTATGATGTTTATCACTAGCATGTCTAGCTAAACACTTAGTATCGGTTGGACATGAATCTATGAGTATTTCCTTTGAGACTTGCGCCTAATGCATAGCTTGCCTGCTTATATTAATTCTGTGCACATTACTGGCAGCTTGTTACATGAGTAGGGGAAGCCTTGAACCGCAATCTTACTCTTGTTGCTTGTTGTTGTTTGTTAAACTAGTTGAATAGCCTGACGGTGCCAACTAGGAGTAACGCGCTAGGATAGGAAATTACTACCTTGATCGGATTCGTAGTTGTTTAGTCTAGTGTAGGAATTAATAGCACATGAACTTTGATCGGAACATGTGCACATGTTAGGAAGCCTTGATCGGACACTAACATTACAAACCAAACTATAGACATTTAGAGTCGATGATAAGGAATACACTCATAGAGGATTGTCTGCGCCTATACTTCTCATAATCATAGTACTTAATCTCTATTGCTTGCGCACGTCTAGTGCAAATTCCTGCGTTACGATACCACTGTTACTCGCGCATCGCGCAAACCAATCACTCACACCCCCCAATTTCATAAGTGTAGGTTACTGGCTAAAACTGAACTACTTGCTCCCTGTGGAGATCGACCCTTACTTAACCGCTGTACTAGTGGAAGAGGAAGGATTATATTTGACGCGTACAACGACGCGCGATCAAATTTTGGCGCCGTTGCCGGGGAGCAACACAGCTAAGTTTTAGCTAGTTTACGTTTTTCCTTTTTAGTAACTAGTTATTTTAGTTTGTTT
Organism: Umbilicus rupestris; assembly: GCA_963678935.1. Lineage (NCBI taxonomy): Eukaryota > Viridiplantae > Streptophyta > Magnoliopsida > Saxifragales > Crassulaceae > Umbilicus > Umbilicus rupestris. Next base: position 10,231,034 of record OY787622.1, read on the forward strand.
TGTTTTCTCGTTGTTGTTTCTGACAGCGCGCAATCACCATTAGCCTGCGCAATCTTGAAACAGTTGCGCGGTGCAGATTCTAGTTGCGCACTGACAGACGCAGCAGCATTAGTTATCTTTTAATTTCGTTTTCTTTGAGATTTAGAACAGATCATGGAGGATAATAGTGTCGTAGGAGACAACTTAGGGGACAGAACCCCAGAGGAAGCAAGGGCACATAACCGCGCAGCCCTGTTCAGAGGAGAAGTGCAGCGCGAGGTTGAAGCAAGGATGGCCGCTGAATTGTATAATGCGCCACCCGCGCGACAAGCTGCGCGACGCAGAACAGTGCGCGAGATGTCAGCCCCTATCACTGTTAACCAGCCATGGTGCATCGTGCTTCCGCCAGACGAACATTTTGAACTAAGGAGCTCGCTCATCCATCACGTGCCCAAGTTCCACGGGATGAACAACGAAAATCCAGTCAAACATGTGCGAGAATTCCTAGTCATATGCGAGAACATGAAGACCGAAGGGGAGAGCGATGAGGCGCTGAAGATGAAGCATTCCCATTTTCACTATGTGATACGGCCAGACATTGGTTGATGAACTTACCAGCCGGATCAATTCACACATGGGAGCAGCTGCAGAAGAAGTTCCTCGACAAATTCTATCCCGCAGCAAAGATCGCGCTACTCAGGAGGGAACTGGCCGCGCCAAGGCAGAGCGCAGGAGAGTCACTGTCAGAGTATTACGAGAGTTTCAGGGAGCTAGAGGCCAACTGCTACAATCATGGCCTGCCCTAGAATGTGCTGATGGAGAACTTCCTGAATGGATTGCTACCCATGGAGCTGAGGTTATTGAACGCATGCGCAGGAGGCGACATTTGCAACATGTATCCAGAAGACGCGTGGCAGCTGATAGAAGACTCTGCTGGTTAGGTAAGACATCAGCTAACACTTGAAAATAGTCGTACTCGTTCTGTGCATCAGGTAGAAACAAGCGCTGAGATCAAGGAAATGAAGGCCATGCTGCAGAAGTTAATGAGTGCGCAAAGCGCACAACCAGTTGCGCCAAAGGTATGTGAATTCTGTAGGTCAACTGAGCACAAAACTAATGAATGTCCCACACTTTTCGAGGAATCTGGAGATGTCAATGCTCTTGGAGGATGGGATAACAGAGGACCACAAAGACAGAATCAGCCGCGTTTCGGACTGGCAGCAAATGGATTCAGATGGAAGGAGGAGAATAATTTCCAGAGGCAGTCCACAGATCAGCGCGCACCACAGTAGACACAACAAGTTGTGCCCTACAATCCACCGCATCGCCGCACTGACGCACCAGCGCATAACAACCAGCAACTGAGGCGATCTTTGGAAGATATCGTGGGGCAGCTAGCAGACACAGTGCGCAAAAATGACGAGAAGTATGACAAGAGGTTCGAGTCCATTGAAAAGCAGCTATCACAGATCGCTACCACGGTATATGAGCTAAAGAAGAGCGATGGCAACCTGCCTTCGCAAGTGATTCAGAACCCCAAAGGAGGAGTCAATGCAGTGACACTGAGGACTGGGCGCACAATAGGAGCAGAGCAGACCACGAAGGCGCCTGCGCAACCAGCTGCGCAAGTCCCGGATCCAGCAGAACAGAATGCGCAAGAGCAAGATGCGCAACCAGAAGTGCCAGCCACAAGCCAGCAGGGCGAGGCGCCAGGTATAACACAAATAAACGACAAGGGCACGAATCGTACTAATATACCTGCACCTTTTCCTGTGCAGGCACCATCGGCTAGAAAAGAGGCACTGGACAAAGAACTATACGAGTTATTCAGCAAGGTGGAAATCAACATTCCCTTTATCGAAGCAGTTCGGCAGATTCCCAGGTACGCCAAGTTTTTAAAGGAGCTGTGCACAAACAAGAGGAGGAAAGGCGAATGCGCACAGGTAATGCTAAATGCGCAGGCCTCAGCGATCGTGTAACATAAGGTACCACCTAAGTTCCGAGACCCAGGTACGTTCACTATCCCTTGCACTTTAGGTAAGACCACAGTAAGCAATTGCATGATTGATTTAGGCGCATCCATCAATTTGTTACCTTATTCCCTATATGCGACATTGCGCCTTGGACCACTAAAGCCTGCAGGTCTCACTATTCAGCTAGCAGATCGGTCGTGCAAACAACCTGCAGGCATGATAGAGGATGTTCTTGTGCGAGTGGGAGAGCTGGTGTTCCCAGCAGATTTTTATGTGCTAAAAATGGAGGGTGAATCAAGCACCAGTAGTGCGCAGATCCTACTGGGCAGACCTTTTCTGATGACCGCGCGCACGAAGATAGACGTGTGGAGGGGCACACTCTCCATGGAGGTTGACGGCGAAGAGATCCATTTTAATATATTCAAGGGGATGCAGCATCCTCACGAGGACGCCACAGTGCACGCAATGGACAGCATTGACGATTTAGTCTCAGATGCGCAATGTGCAAGCGCAACAATAGAACCAGAGCCACTGGCACAGGCAGAGTTGGAGGAGCAGGACGAGGAGCTGAGCAGGACGAGGAGCTGAGTAGTACTGAACCAGAACTCAAACAGGTACACGACATAGTTCATATTTGCACTGCTAATAAAATCTTGCCCTCTATTGAACAGGCACCCAAGGCCGAGCTGAAGCAACTGCCAGGGCACCTCAAATACATTTTCTTGGGAAATGAGGACACCCTGCCAGTGATCATAAAGAAAGGATTAGAAGAGGAGCAGGAAGTGCGTTTACAGCAGGTGCTGCGCAGGAACCAGCGCGCTATAGGATGGACACTGGCTGATCTGCGTGGAGTGAGCCCAGACGTATGCATGCATAGAATTCTATTGGAAGATGGTGCCAAACCATCCAGGGAGGCTCAGCGCAGATTGAACCCAAATATGATGGAGGTAGTGCAGAAGGAAATTCTAAAGTTGCTTAACGCAGGAGTCATTTACCCCATCTCGGACAGCAAATGGGTCAGTCCAGTGCACGTTTTGCCTAAGAAGGGAGGAATCACAGTGGAAGAGAATGCGCAGGGCGAGCTAGTTCCCAAGCGCATCCAGACTGGATGGCGCATGTGCATCGACTACAGGAAGCTAAACGCAGTCACGCGCAAGGACCATTTCCCGCTACCCTTTATGGACCAGATGCTGGACAGATTAGCAGGTAAGCCCTATTTTTGTTTCTTGGACGGATATTCAGGGTACAACCAGATACCCATAGCTGCGGAGGATCAAGAGAAGACCACGTTCACCTGCCCGTTCGGAACGTTTGCGTTTCGGCGCATGTCATTTGGGCTGTGTAACGCGCCAGGTACGTTCCAACGGCTTGTCATGAGCATTTTCTCTGATATGATTGGTATATGCATAGAAGTGTTCATGGATGATTTTACTGTATATTACCTTTGATGCATGCTTAACTCATTTAGATAAAGTTTTAGAGCGCTGCATCTCTAAGAACCTAGTACTCAATTATGAAAAATGCCATTTCATGGTAACGCATGGTGTAGTGCTAGGACACATCATCTCAGAGGAGGGGATCAAGGTAGACAAACCTAAGATAGACCTTATTTCTAATCTACCTTATGCCACGAACGTGCGCGATGTGAAGTCATTCTTAGGACATGCCGGATTTTACAGGCGTTTTATAAAAGACTTCTCTAAAATTTGTATTCCCCTGTCTAACCTCTTGCAAAAAGATGTGTGCTTCGATTTTACTGATGAGTGCAGGGCCGCATTTGATAAGCTGAAGGAAGCGTTGACCAGTGCGCCAGTGATGCGCGCACCAGACTGGAACCTGCCATTTGAACTGATGTGCGACGCAAGCGATTATGCAGTAGGTGCAGTCCTGGGGCAGCGAGTGGACAAGAAGCCGCATGCCATCTATTATGCATCGCGCACACTGGACGCTGCGCAGAGGAACTACACCACCACGGAGAAGGAGCTTCTGGCAATTGTGTTTGCGCTAGAGAAGTTCCGTGCATATGTTCTAGGCGCTAGGGTCATCATATACACAGACCACGCAGCCATCCGCTACCTAATGTCCAAGAAAGAAACTAAGCCGCGCCTGATGCGCTGGGTGCTCCTACTGCAGGAATTCGACCTGGAGATCAAGGATAAGAAGGGCACGGAGAACACAGTTGCGGACCACCTGAGCAGGATCGTGAAGGAGGAGGAGCCAGGGCAGATCACTGAGACATTTCCTGACGAGCATCTGATGGCGCTGACAGGTAAGGTACCATGGTATGCGCACATTGCGAATTACCTGGTCACAGGTACGTTTCCTCCGCATTTCAATAAAACCCAGTGCATGAGATTGAAACATGAGTCCAAGCATTACCTGTGGGATGATCCTTATATGCTTAGAATAGGACCAGATCAGATATTGAGGCGCTGCGTGCCTGACCATGAATTTAACTCTGTTTTGATGTTTTGTCATGCGCACGCATGTGGAGGACACTTTGGTCCCAAGCGCACCAGCAGGAAGGTCCTGGACTGCGGATTTTATTGGCCGCACCTGTTCAGAGACGCATATGACTATTGCAGGAATTGTGACAGGTGCCAGCGCACAGGAGGCATATCAGCGCGCAATGAGATGTCGCAGACGCCGATTTTAGTGGATGAAGTGTTCGACATATGGGGAATTGACTTCATGGGGCCATTTCCTCCATCTGCCGGATACGAGTACATATTGGTGGCAGTGGACTATGTCTCCAAATGGGTCGAAGCTAAGGCCACACGGAGGGATGATGGTAAGACGGTCGCTGAGTTTCTGAAAACTAACATCTTTTGCAGGTACGGGGTGCCTAAGGCAATCATCAGCGACCAGGGGACGCACTTTTGCAACAGGATCGTGGCGCAAGTTTTCAAGCATTATGGGGTGCGCCACAAGACGTCCACTGCTTATCATCCTCAGACAAATGGACAGGCCGAGGTCTCCAACAGAGAGATCAAGCGCATCCTGGAGAAGACTGTGAGACCATCGCGCAAAGATTGGAGCCAGCGCCTAGACGACGCTTCTGTGGGCATACCGCACTGCGCATAAGACACCAATCGGGACTTCACCGTTTTGGTTGGTCTACGGAAAAGCATGCCACCTGCCAGTAGAGCTAGAGCACAGAGCATATTGGGCTTTACGCACTTGCAACCTGAACTTAGATGAGGCTGGAAAGGAGCGCGCGTTTGAGCTGAGCGAATTAGAAGAGCTGCGTCTGGATGCCTATGAGGGACTGCGCGATTACAAGGAGCACACAAAGGCGTTTCATGACAAGCATATCCTCAGACGCACTTTCGAGCCAGGAGACCAAGTATTATTATTCTCATCACGCCTGAAGCTCATGCCTGGAAAGCTACGCAGCAAATGGACGGGACCGTACACAGTCACCAAGGTTTTCCCTTATGGAACAATCGAGTTAGAAAACGAGCACCGGCATCGTTTTCAGGTCAATGGGCAGAGAGTCAAACGGTATCTAGGAGAACCTTGGGACGACACAGTGCGCGACATTGAGTTGGCAGAGCCAGAGGTAACAGATGCGCCAGCTGCTGCGCCAGAGTCACCACCAGATGCACCAGAGGGAGAACTGGAAACTATTGCTCACATTTCTTCTTCCTCTTCATCTACCCTCGTTACTGCAGACTTCTCACATATTATCCATGTTGACTACCCTTCTCACCCTTTGCGCAGGACCAAGAAGAACACAACCCATGCACAAGCGCGGGGTCACTCAGGAGCAAGAGTGGGGGAGGTCGCTGGCACACATTTGGGCACGTAACGAGGTACAGTCGAGCCAACGACGTTAAACAAAGGCACTTGTCGGGAGGTAACCCGACTCGTTTTACTTTTACATGTCTTTCTTTTAGTTTTTTCTAGTGTCTTTTAGTTATTCTAGGACCTGTAGTTTTTAGTCGAGCAGCAGTGCGCAGGACCGCTGCGCCAGTCAGGGGGGTATATAAGGGCAGGACTTAGAAAATTTCAGCACTTTTTCACTCGACCGTTGGAGTGATTTGCAGAGCACACCGCCGCACTCACCCCAGGTAAGCTTTCCCCCACACTTGAGCACGATTCCAGTAGGGTTTTGTACGGAGGAGAAGTGTTTTAGGGTTTTGAAATCGCACCAGGCTAGAGTGCGCTGATTGGAGTGCTGTTTAGAGGGTTTTGTAGGCGGGCAGTAGGCGCCCCTTTGGTGAGAATTTCAGCGCATTCGGAGGAGTTTGAATTTTTGGAGTGTTTGATAAGTGTTGACCGGAGTTGACCAGAGAAATGCAGCCTGCCGAGGACCAAGCTACCCCAGCTCGCTTCGCCAGCATGTACGCGGCCTTCCTGAGGCTCGAGATGTACGGGACTCCGTGCATCAGTCGGGAGTTCCTGCGGGAGGTCGGTTTGGAGGACTTCATTTTGGAGAGGCTCGCGCTGGCGAGCTGGGAGGCGCTGTTGGAACTCAACAGCGCAGCAGACAGGGAGGACACCTGCGAATTTTTGGCGTCATTGGAGCCAGGAGCTATGGAGATCAGGTACCGGCACCGAGGGGTGTGGTACATTACCTCGGCTAAGAGGCTGAAGCGCACATTGAGGTGCGCTAAGGTGCGAGAAGCTGACATGGACGCGCACACCAACCAAGAGGCGTGGCGCGAGATGGCAATCGGGCCTGTGTTTGCCGCGGGGCGCAGCAGGGGACAAGAGCTGCGTGACCCGTGGATGTTCTACTTGTGGCGCCTGGTCGCCTATGCCATCATTGGGCGCTTTAATGGTGCGCCGAAGATCAGTTTGCTGGATATGGAGATCTTAAAAGGGTTTTATTATGGGAAGAGGGTGCTCTTTGTTCTGAACATGGTGCACCACTGGAGCCGAGTCAACACCAAGGGGCCACTGACTTGCGGAGGTATTATTACGCACCTACTGCGGGCGTTACATGGAGAGCCCGAGGTGCCAGAGCACACATTGGTGCCGGCTGTCCCTCTGGACCGCGCCCACATGCTACAGATCAGGGCGCTAGCCGTGAAGGAAGATGGCACATTGGAGTGGTGCTACCGCCTGCAACCGGCCAGAGTGCCGCGGCCAAGAGCAGAAAGCAGTGCGCAAGCAGCAGAGGCCGCGCAGGAGATGGAGGAGGATGAAGTCCCAGAGCAAGTTGTGCCTCCAGTCAGGCGCGCAAGGACCCGCGCGCAGACTGGAGCGCACCGCAGGGGGAGCCAATTACCATTTCCATCGAGGATTCTCCCCCGCGTGCCCCAGGGAAGCATCAGCAGAGCAGCGCATGATGTTCAACGTCATGCGCGTGTTCCATAGCTGTTATCCGGAGGCCGAGACTGGAACCGTTCTGGGAAACATAGGAACCGTAGACAAAGCTGTACAAATAAAAAAAAGACCAGCAGATGATATGCGCTACAAAAGAATCATCATGCGCACAAATACGTACCAGCGTGCGCAAAGTCCACAAAGAAAATCATCAAAAAGCTTGAGTTCCCAGAAAGGACTGAGGCTGAGGCGGCGCCTGAGGAAGCATCAGCAGAGCAGCGCATGATGTTCAACGTCATGCGCGTGCTCGAATATTTAGCGCCAGAGGGGGCGGACTTAAGCATGAGCCCACCATCAGGGTGGAGATTTGGAGACGCGATTCCCCCTCTCCTCAGCCTATACCGGCCACCTCCAGGTTCTCCCGGCAGTCCACACTAGCCAGCCAGCCCTCTTACTCAGCCCCCAGTGCATCCAGCAGAGCCCTTCCCAGCAGCACCAGCACCAGCACAATCAGCCCCAGCACCAGCAGAACCCACCCCCGAACCAGAACAAGTACCAGCACCTGCACCTTCCCCTGCCCAGCCGTCCATTCCAAGGTCCCCTATAGCCGAACCCATCATTAGCACCAGCTCCGACTCGCTATGGGACCTTGTTTCAGAGGATGACGTCGAGGCGCAGCCTGTCGCCCTATCAGTTGTACCGCCTTCCTCCAGCTCCGAATATATGACGGATTCTTCAGAGGAGGAGGCGCATAGTTCAGCGGCTGCGTCCAGCTCAGATGACTTCTAGAGCTGTAGGGGGGAGCGCATTATTTCTTTCGGGTGGTATCTATTTTATTTTATATGCTGAACTTTCTTTGATATTCTGTTGCTATATTTGTGTGCTGAACTCCTTTGATACATATTTTGTGCCCTATGCTATATTGCGCTGCTTTGACTATATGTTCTTAGTTTTTATGTTCTTTATTTTGCTTGCATGCCTATGTTCTGCATGTGCGCGTTCTCCGTGCGCTTGAGCTTGAGTCGTGGGGACACGGCTCTGTTTAAGTGTGGGGGGGGGGGGGGAGCGTTACATGTACATTTCACGTTTTTTGAGCTTTATAGTGTAGCTTAGTTTAATTGAAGGAAACAGTAGCAGTAGTGCGCCTGTGTGCGGGTTGCGCGCACTGTTCAGCTTGTTTGCGCTATCCATATTGCGCCGTGCGCTGCTATCAACTGTTTTTAGTATATTTTTTTCGCTTTTTCGCTCTTGTTAGTTGGGATATACAGGGGATGTGGAGTTGACAGAAACGCTCTAGAGAGGCGGTTAGTCGTTCGCGCTTCGGAGGTGAGGTATATGGTCGAGAGCGCGAGTGGAGGCCGGCGCTTCGCGACCTTCGGAACAAGAGAGCGCGCTCAGTCACGCAGATGCCAAAGGCAAGTACCCAAAAGCGTGGCGAGGTGGGAAAACAGACCACCTTCTCTCTGGAAGTTAAGCCAAGGAAGGCGGGCGCGGGTGTAAACGCGTGCGCCGACCTGTGCAGATAGACCGAGGAGGGAGAGCGGGGCGGTGGAACCATTCTGGGAAACATAGGAACCGTAGACAAAGCGGTACAAAGAAAAAAAAGACCAGCAGATGATATGCGCTACAAAAGAATCATCATGCGCACAAATACGTACGTGCGCAAAGTCCACAAAGAAAATCATCAAAAAGCTTGAGTTCCCAGAAAGTGCGCGGAAGAATCACGCACCGGAAGAAGCTTGCGCTGTTAACCATATACCCATCCTCGGAGTGAGAGCTGACAACCTGGCGCCTATAAAGAGCTATCTCCCAGCCATCCGAAATGATTTTCATCCCAGCTGAGAGGTAATGAATTACGAAATCATTATATTAGAACTGTTGAATGCAGTTGTGCGCAGGTGGTAGAGCAGCGCAAGGCGTTCAGTAGTGCAGATCGCGCCAGAGTGCAAGACTGTGCGCTAGACTCCAGAGAGGTAATGGTATCCGTGCTTGAGTGCTTGTTCGAGGACGAACAAGGGGCAAGTGTGGGGGGTTTGATAGAGCCTATTTATACACATTATTTAGATCATAACCCTGTGCTTGTTTGCATTATTTTGTGTACAAGATTACTGGTTTCTAGTGTTTTTGTATTTCAGGGCAAAACAAGGGCCTAAGACGGATACGCGCTAACAGGCAGCGTTTAGGACGCGCATCACAAAGCCTGCGGAGCTAGCGGCGCAAACAGAAGAATTGGCAGAGTCGACCACGGTGCGCTAACCGATTGCACTAAGCAGATGCCGTGCGCCAGGCGCAGATGGTGGTGTTTCCAAATCCTGACACGACCAGATTTGGAAGTTGCCAAGGATGAGCCTCTGAGCAGTATATAAAGAAGAGAAGGAGGCTAGGGTTGAGAGACAATAATTAGGATTCACAATTCGTACACCCAGGAGGCACTGCGCAGCAGGACTGGAAAACACACGAGCTTGTTGAGAGGATTTGCGCCAGCCGACTGCGCCAGCCAAGACAGCAACCTGCACGCACTGTTTGCTATTGTTTTCTTGGACACTCTAGTTATTATTTACTGTTTCTATGATGTTTATCACTAGCATGTCTAGCTAAACACTTAGTATCGGTTGGACATGAATCTATGAGTATTTCCTTTGAGACTTGCGCCTAATGCATAGCTTGCCTGCTTATATTAATTCTGTGCACATTACTGGCAGCTTGTTACATGAGTAGGGGAAGCCTTGAACCGCAATCTTACTCTTGTTGCTTGTTGTTGTTTGTTAAACTAGTTGAATAGCCTGACGGTGCCAACTAGGAGTAACGCGCTAGGATAGGCAATTACTACCTTGATCGGATTCGTAGTTGTTTAGTCTAGTGTAAGAATTAATAGCACATGAACTTTGATCGGAACATGCGCACATGTTAGGAAGCCTTGATCGGACACTAACATTATCAAACCAAACTATAGACATTTAGAGTCGATGATAAGCAATACACTCATAGAGGATTGTCTGCGCCGATACTTCTCATAGTCATAGTACTTAATCTCTATTGCTTGCGCACGTCTAGTGCAAATTCCTGCGTTACGATACCACTGTTACTCGCGCATCGCGCAAACCAATCACTCACACCCCCCAATTTCATAAGTGTAGGTTACTGGCTAAAACTGAACTACTTGCTCCCTGTGGAGATCGACCCTTACTTAACCGCTGTACTAGTGGAAGAGGAAGGATTATATTTGACGCGTACAACGACGCGCGATCAGTTGGTCCTCTAGCCAAAACCTCCACGACTTCCCTTTGTTGATCAAGGTTATGATGGTTGGGGCTTGACCATCAACCCTGAGTCCCTCCTTGATTTTCTAAGTAGTGAGTTTATGACTTAAGAGTTGCTTACAAACTTAACTTTGCGACTAAGGGCATCAGCTAATACGTTGGCCTTCCCAGGCTTGTACTCTAAGGTGTAATCAAATTGTGCCAAGAAGTCTTGCAACCGAGTTGCAAGAAATCTAACACATGTGTGCACCGTATGACTTAATGTGGTTTGGAAGACTCAACATTGGTTCTTCACATATAACCTTCTTCAAGTTCTCATTGGCCGCTTGACATTTCAAAGTCCACCCCATGACTTTTTCTTCTTGAGATGGTTTGTAAGTGGTGCTCCTCTTACCAAGTAACTATTGATAAATTTGTGATAATAATTGATAAGCCTAAATAACTATCTTAACTCGTGTACTTTGGTGGTTGATTTCCATTCTTGGATGGCTTGCACCTTGTAATCTTCTATCACTAGTTCGCTGAACATTGTCAAAATTGTGGTAGTAAAATTACTAGTCCAATCACGGTACCCAAATAATATTTATAATCCGAGTAACTTCGGGTCGAACCCAATAGAAAAGCCTAGATTAGCCTAAAGCTAGCTAGCAATGCTTCATGTAAATCTACAAAAGAAAAACTGGGATTTTTTTCTCTAGGTGAGGTATCTCTAGTAAATACTAAAGACAAGTTTGAAATTGGTTTGAAAGAAAGCAATAAAGAAAACGTAGTCGGAATCCTATTTCATCCCTAAATCATGCGATTAGCAACATAAAACGGCAATACATGCACAAGGTAATTTGATTAGCAACACAAAACGGCAATACATGAAATTAGCAACTCTCGCTCCTTCTCTAGAATGGGAATGATACCTAAGGGACACAACTCTCAAACTCTCGCTCTATTGAACCTTCTAGAACAAAAGTCTCATAATCTCAACCTCTCGGTCTATTGATAGTTAACTCAAGTAAGCTTTATACTTAACCTAATAGAATGCGAATGTCACTCTCGCGCACAAACGTTATCTAAAATAAACATGCTTGATACTCTAAACATCCTAAGTTCAATTCTCATTCCATCCTTAGGTGTTTTATTAATTCATACTCATTCATGCGTTTCGTCAAACACTTAGTGTGCATAAAATTAACATGAAGATAAAGCATGAGAATTTTCAATCAAACTTCACTCATATTGATAAAGAAACATGTTTTGCGTTACAATCTAACCTAAGGGATCCATAAGGATCCCAACTACTATGGGACACTCATGGTGAGTTCAACAGAAGACATAGTTTTTAATTGAAATTTTTCACCAATTGAAGACAAACTAGTAGGGGTTGAGTAGTGAATGATGTAGAATCTCCAATTGTTGAGTCTTCTTCGAATCCTCGACAATTCTTCAAGTCCTCCAAGATAAATCGTCTAGGGTTTTGTTTTCTAGAAAAATCCCTTTTAATTTTTCCATCTCTTTCTATTGACCCGCAGTGCCCAAATCACTTCTGATTCGGGGTAGGCTTAATGAGTTTATTCGTGCAGAGTGGTCGAATCAAAGTCTCAGTGTGTTTCAGAGCTGGGCGAATCACTTCATCTTGGGCGGATCACTTTTGATTCGGTCAAGCCTTCATTTGATCCGGTCAAGCCTTGGTCAATCGGACGAAATCCTTCTCGAGTCAAGTTGATCCGGGCGGATCACTTCTTCTTGAGCGAATCACTTTTGATTCGCTCAAACCCTCTTTTGATTCGGTCACCCTCGGTTAATTTGGACAAATCCTTCTCGAGTCAAGTTGATCCGGGTGGCTGAGAGGCTGATTCGGCCAAGGTTGGTCGAGTCATATTTGATTCGGTCACCCAGATGGGCGAATCAAAATTTGATTCGATCACCCAGTTGGGGGAATCAAAATGTGTCTGGGCGAGTCACTCTTGCAGCTTGCTGATTTTCGCTCGCTTTCGCCCTCGATCAATGGGAATTCACTCGGATATTCTTCGGGCCACTTCATATCGTGTAATATGCAATTTTAACCTAAAATGGACAAAGAAAAGATCAAACGACTATATAAAATAACGAAAAAAATAAAAAGTAAAGGGAAAATGCGGATAAATACATGGTCATCTGTCCGTACATCAAAACACCCCACACTTAAGTCTTGTTCGTTCCGAACAAGTATATGCACAAGTCAAGAGGAGAGTAAGATGCTAAATCATCTATGACCATATCAAAGCATGAAGCAAATCTTACACACATAAAATACATCAATCTCCTACTCGTATAACATAACATAAAAATAAGTAAACAAAGAAAATTAATCTACTTCTAACTCACTGTCGTAGGAATCACGGATGCATTTAGCGTATGCATCAAGCCTTTAAACCCCTAGCCTAGGTGGACGAGTTATAGTCTCGTGAGAGTTTTCAGAATAGGAATACTCACAAATCTCACTCGCAATCATCCATAAGAGTTCAAAATCCATATATAATTTGCAAAACAAGTAGCTCTTTATCAGCTCCCATAATAATAAAGTTGTGTAAATCATTCACTTCACGCAAACTCTAAGAATTATTCAATTCATTGCGATAATAAATATTCATAGAATCGATATCAAAACTAGCGTTCGTCAAATTCAAATTACCGCTCAATTTCCTATGCAAGTAATATGAAGAAAAGCATCGCTTACACAAAAATTTTGTCGAGTCAATCACATATGCTTGCTAAGGGCAGGTTCATAAGCTCACGACAACAAACTCATTCTCAAGTTTTAGACTATACGTCATAATCCGTGAGAGATGAGGAGTTTCGACATTAAAATCATAAAATTCACTCGTACAAATCTTGATGTTTAAGTAATAAATTACCTACGAGGGTCATACCTTAGACGTTTCCTAAAAGCAAAATGCAAATGCCTTACTCACACACATGCGAAAAAACTTACGGAAAAGGCATGAAGTCAAGAATTAAGTGGGGTTTTTTTTTTTGCGTTTATACAAATGCGTTCAAGGGCGAACTTATCTTTCTAACCTCCTTGACCAAAAAAAACAAATAATATTTTTTTGTTTTACAAATGCTTTGAAGGGGGAACTTACCTTCATAACCCTCGGCATTTGTAAAACCTTAAAAATAAAAATTCTTGCGCCCTTTTTTCTTTTTAGCAAACACTTTATTTGACCCCACACTTAATACTTGACAATGTGCCTAAATGATATGTAATGGAGCATGAAGTGTGAGCTCAACAAATGCAAAGGCTAAATAGGAATGCTAAAGTCACCTAAAAGCAAACAAAACCAAGTATGAGGTTTTTATATGAAAACTGTATTTTTTTTCTATGCTTGCTAAACTTAACATCATTTTTCATGCACGGAAAAAGGCTTAAAAATAAATCGAACTCAGCTTGTCAAAATACCGAATCATGCGAATAAAATCGTCACAAAGAATGCCAATCAACTAGCAGCGCCTCTGAGATACAGATTTGTGTACAAGTAGTTGCTATAGCACACTCTTGTACAGGCAAATCTTGTGCGGAAAGATAAAACAATGACCAAGAAGATGATCACCCAGTTCGACCAAGTGCCTACCTCTGGGAAAGACTGAAACTCAGCCTTTTAAATCCACTATGCTCAAGGTCTATTGTACAACATGGTTCGACTCCACGCAACCTATGCTACTCGACCTTAGCTAGTACCTCGATCATAATCAGAACAAGCTCTGACTTGTGTCTCAACCACCAACACTTGTATCAATTCAGAATAGCTACTGACACGCCTAACTCAGCCTATTCTAATTAACACATAGTCTCCGTAGGGTTGCTATAGCACCTACTGCAGCACACAGCTGGTGCAGGAATTGTCAGAGCAGCTCCAAATCCTTTCGCCGAGTAGTGGCAATTCCTCCACAAGCACTGCACACTCTGGAATGCTCCCCCTCACCTACTGACCTCCTGTCACTAGGGAAACCAAGTTTCCTGTGAATTGCCCGAGTTCCTCCACTCATCAATTTATCCGCGACCTGCCTTGATCAACCGACAAGCAATCGCTGCTCTGAATTGGCTTCCCAAATCAAGCACTAATCAGACTCTATAAGTCTCGATCACACTCAGCTTCAATCACCTCAGCTCTGCGCTCACGCTCTGCTCTTGGTGATGATCGAAGCTCTGCACGCACACAATCTCCCTCCGTTGATACTCTGTGTATGCTTTCTGTGTTTGCACTCTCTGCTTCGATAATTTGAACCTCTGCCCAGCTTCCTGTAAATAGGAACAGCCAGTTCCATCAACATCAACTTTAGGAAATTCCTCTAGCCAGCAATATCTCATAATTTGTAGGAGATTTGATTTGAAAATCAAATCTTCCATAGCCAAATCTTCACCCTCGAACCAGAATCTTCACTGGGATATTCTTTCTGAATATTTAGAAGCTCCTTGTTGAACTGGTCAACCGCTTCCTCCGAAGAGCCGAACTTCAGCTGCAGAACAGTTGTTACAGCTACCTGAGACAGCTTCCGCTATAGCAGTAGCTTGTTCACTGAGCTTTTTCTCGAGTGCTGGTTTTGTCCAAAGAATGCCATTCTGCATTATCAATCTCCCCCTTAGCATTTTGACAAAACCCCTTGGCCACGGATAACTTTCCAAACATAATGGAACGGAATTTATAAAATAACTAACATACTTGTCCGGCCAAACTCGGCCTTGGGATTATCACAGCCACGCAAGACTACACAAACTAACAAAAGTTTTAATAACAAAAGTTTCAATGGTTTATCAGAAGTGGCCTTTGTTTGCTCTCCCCCTTTTTGACACAAATGCTCACGGGTTTGCTTCTGCTAGGGCGTGGCCTGCTTCCATAGGATATTCACGGTCCCTGAGCAGACCTTTGATTTGAGCTCGTCTGGCATCCCTCCTCTTGGCTTCAGCGTCCAGTATGTTCAGATCTATCTTCAGGTGGCTCACTATCCTCGCTTTGAGGGCTGCTTGAATTGTCGGGGCTGAGAGACGAGCTTCCTTCAGGGATGGGTCAGATGGAGCCACCAGCAACGGATCTTCTTGAGCAATGTCCAAAGCATGCTTTCCTTTGAAGAGTTTGTGATCTACCATAAGCACTTGCAGTTCTTCGGACATCCCTTCAGTGATGATTCTTAGCTCTGGATGCTGAGAGGTAATCAGCTCATATATGAAATAGCACAATGGATTTTACTGCGGATGGATTCCCAGCATGAGTCGCAATCTGAGGGAACATTACACTCCCCAAACTCACTCTCCTCTTCTTCCCAATGGCATGCAGCAGATTTGCAAAGGTTCTGCTGACCTTTCCCCTATGAGAGCTTGGAATCCAGTTTCGGATGGCTAAGTTGTACAGCATTGCATTCTTGGAAGTGAGCTCAAAGGCATTCAGATTGGGACCAGCCCACGTCATACACACCCCTCCTGTCAGTATTCTGGCCAGAAGTTCCCCATTTACACTAGTCGGCTCCCTAGCATTTCCATCTATTCGTAGATACTCATTTATCTTTTCCGGAGTAATAACCACCAGTTTGCCTCTCACCCAGCTTTTCCCATAATCCTCTCCATCTTCATCCTCAAACTTATCCTCCATATTTGCTACAAATTCTCTAACTAACGGGATACTGAATCTTTGGAGAATCGTGAGGGAGCTAAGAAGGTTTACCTCTGTTAGGAGCTGGATGATTGCTGCAGACTTGTATCTTTCAGGTACCAGTCTCTTTTCAAGAACTATGGTCTTTCTTCCCACAATTCCCCATGATTCCAAGCCAGGCTTGCTTCCGAACCACACTCCTCCTACTGTGACTGCATTGTTAGTATTAGCCAAAGAAGGTCTTCTTTCATATGGTTCCCCAGAGACCTCCCCATCACTAGACTCCTTTGTCTCTTCACTGCTTGAATCAGGGATGATGATGGGAGCTTTACCTTTGTCAGATGATGAAGGGAGAGGTGCTGCAGCAGCTTCTTGTTCAGGAGGATCTTCCCCAGATTCCTCACTCTCTCCTTCTATTCCGGAGTCGTGACGAAGGTTCTGCAAGCCTCTTCACCCTTTTGAGCAGCTGCAGCAAACTCTGTAGCTTGTTATCCCCTTGAGCCTTCTTCATGGACAGCCTCTTCTATCACACCTGATGTGCTGGTCACAGGCTTCCTAACACGGACCAGTCTTCTCTTTTTCTTCGAGGGTTCCTCTTGGAGTGGTTGAGCATTTTGCGACACAGGGAGTGGCGCCGGCTCCCAGACCACCAAATCCAATCTCTGAGCGGTCGCTTCACGTCGTGACTTAGCTTGCCTTTCTGCACTGCTTTGACGCGCTGTGGCTAGGTTCTTTTTAAGCCCACGAGTACGTACCATTGTTGAGGATTTGCAGAAATCGGTGAGGTCAAGAGAGGATTGATCTCTGAACTTTTAGGGAAAGCTTCAAAACGATTGTGCCCTAGAATTTGATTCACCCGCTGTTTTTCTTCTTTTTTCAGATATGACCTCTTCTATCTTTAGCAACCAAATGATTTGAACAAGCTTTTTCAGGTCCTGATTGCTATAGCTGCGTGGGTCTGGACCACTTATTTACTTGTGCTACGCCCATTATCCGGAGGTTCCTTGTTAGGGTCAGATGGTTATTTCTTCACCCATACTTGGGTTGGTCTCTGTTCACACTGCTTCTGACAATCATACATCTTGTCTTTCCATTTTTCACATTTAGGTCTCCACACCTTCGTTTCCCGTGACTCCCATTTGATTGTTTTCTCCCAGTGGGTTGGTTCATATTTGTTTCTGACCATTCTTTGCTTTTTTGACCAATGATGATCATTTACTGGTGATAGAGCCTAGTTATATGCGCTATTTAGATCTCAACACTGTGCTTGTTTGCATTATTTTATGTACAAGATTACTGGTTTTCGGTATTTTTGTATTACAGGATAAAGCAGGAGCATAAGTCAGATGTGCGCTAACGGACGTTTTTTAGAGCGCAATGCATGACCTGCGGAGCTAGCAACGCAAAAAGAAAAAGCTGTTTCGGACTACAGTGCGCAAGCCGACTGCGCGAAGCAAGTAGCGCAATCAGCGTGCGCAGAATGGCAGAGTTTCTAAATATTGATCTCCTAGATTTGGGAAGTTGCTAAAAGTCTCTCGGGCCAAATCTAAGCATTCCTTGGGCTTCAAGACCACTATATAAGAGGAGGGAAGCTAGGGTTAGATAGAGAGAGAGAATAGATAGAGAGAAGGACGCTCAGCAGCAAAACACACGAGCTACTTCAGCCAGAATCTGCGCAAACCACCTGTGCCAGCCGAGAACAGCAACGCGCAATTGCGCCAACCTGCTACGTTTTCTCTTGCTGCCTTAGTTTTATTTATTATTGCTATGATGTTTGTTTTTAGCATGTCTAGCTAAACACTTTGTATCGGTTGGGCATGATTCTATGAAGTATTTCCTTTGAGACTTGTGCTTAATGGTTGGTACATCTACTTATATTAATTCTATGCATATGGGTGATAATTAGTTGTGTGAATAAGGGAAGCCTTGAACCGCAATCTTATTTTAATTGCTAGTTATTGTATGTTAAACTAGTTGATAGCTTGACGGTGACAACTAGGAGTAACACACTAGGATAATCAGCTGCTACTGTGATAGGATTCGTGGCTGCTTAGACTAGTTTCAGGAATTAATAGCTCATGGACTTTGATCGGAACATGCGCGCACGTTAGGAAGCCTTGATCGGACACTTAACTTAAGTAGAACTGCATTATAGAAGTTTAGAGTCGATGATAAGGGATACATTCATAGAGGATTGTCTGTACCGATACTCTTCATAGTCATAGTACTTAAAATCTACTGCCTGCGCACGTATCGTGCAACTCTGCTTTCACTACTGTTCATTTGCGCACCTGCGCAACCCAATCACTCACAACTCCATTTTCGTAAGTTGTAGGTTGCTGCTAAGACGAGTCTGCACGCTCCTTGTGGGATCGACCCTGACTTAGCTGCTGTACTAAGTGGAGAAGGAAGAATTAATTTGACGCGTACAACGACGCGCGATCAAATTTTGGCGCCGTTGCCGGGGAGCAACACAGATAAGTCTTAACTAGTTCAAGTTTTCTTTTACAGTAGCTAGTTATTTCTTTTCATTTTCGTTGGTGTTTCTGCCAGTACGCAATCAACATCCGCCTGCGCAACCTTGAAACAGTTGCGCTGCGCAGATCATAGTTGCGCACAGACAGGGGCAACAACCTAGTTTCTTTTAATTCCGTTTGCTTGAAGTCTAGAACAGGACATGGAGAATAACAGTGTCATCGGCGATAAGTTAGGGGAATGAACCCCAGAGGGACCTAACAATGCGAGGGCAGATAACCGCGCAGCTCGGTTCAGAAAGGAAGTGCAGCGCGAAGTTGAAGCCAGGATGGCCGCTGAAGTATATAATGCGCAACCCGCGCAACAGATCGTGCGACGCAGAACAGTGCTCGAGATGTCGGCCCCAATCACAGTCAACCAACCGTGGTGCATAGTGCTTCCACCCGATGGGCATTTTGAACTACGGAGCTCATTCATTCATCATATGCCTAAGTTCCATGGGATGAACAACGAGAACCCAGTCAAGCATGTGCGCGAATTCCTAGTTATCTGCGAGAACATGAAGACCGACGGGGAGAGTGAAGAAGCGCTGAAGCTGAAGGCGTTCCCTTTTTCATTGTGTGATACAGTCAGGCATTGGCTTATGAGCTTACCAGCAGGATCTATTCGTACATGGGAGCAGCTCCAGAAGAAGTTCTTGGATAAGTTCTGCTAGACAGGTAAGGCATCAATTGACGCTCGAGAACAGTCATGCCCGCGCTGTGCACCAGGTGGATTCCAGCGCTGAAATTAAGGAAATGAAAGCCATGCTGCAGAAACTGATGAGTGCGCAAGGCGCGCAACCAGTTGCGCCGAAGGTATGCGAGTTCTGTACGTCCACTGAGCACAAAACTGACGCATGTCCCACACTTTTCGAGGAATCAGAAGATGTCAATGCTCTAGGAGGATGGGACAATAGAGGACCGTAGAGGCAGAATCAACCGCGCTTTGGACTGGCCGCAAATGGATTCAGATGGAGGGAGGACAGCAATCTCAAAAGGCAGCCAGCGGAAAATCGTGCACCTCAGCAGGCGCAGCAAGCATACAACCCACCGCACCGCCGCAATGACGCATCAGCACAGAATAACCAGCAACCGCGGCGCTCCTTAGAAGACATAGTAGGTCAGTTGGCAGACACCGTGCGCAAGAACGATGAAAAATATGACAAGAGGTTCGAGTCAATTGAGAAGCAGTTGTCGCAGATTGCTACCACGATCTATGAGCTGAAAAAGAGCGATGGCAACCTGCCTTCGCAAGTGATCCAAAACCCTAAGGGAGGAGTTAACGTCGTAACGCTGAGGACTGGATGCACAGTTGGGACAGCTCCGACCGCAAAGGAGCCCCGCAGCCATTTGCGCAACCTCCAGAGCCATAACAGCCGGATGCGCAACCAGCCGCGCCAGCTACGAACCAATAGGGGGTGGCGCCAGGTACGATACAATCAGGAGAAAAGAGTACCAGTCATACTAACGCACCTGCACCTTTTCCTGTGCAGGCACCTTTAGCAAGAAAGGAGGCGCTGGACAAGGAGTTATACGAATTATTTAGTAAGGTGGAAATAAACATTCCCCTGATTGAGGCAGTTCGGCAGATTCCCAGATACGCCAAGTTCTTGAAAGAGCTATGCACAAACAAGAGGAGGAAAGGCGAGTGCGCACAAGTAATGCTTAACGCACATGCATCAGCAATTGTGCAACACAAGGTACCACCTAAATGCCGGGATCCAGGTACATTCACCATACCGTGCACCTTAGGTAAGACCACGGTAAGCAACTGCATGATTGATCTCGGTGCATCTATAAATGTGCTTCCTTACTCCTTGTATGTGTCATTGCACCTTGGTCCACTAAAGCCTGTAGGTCTCACCATCCAATTAGCAGATCGGTCGTGCAAACAACCAACGGGCATGATATAGGACGTTCTTGTCCGAGTAGGAGAGCTGGTGTTCCCAGCAGATTTCTACGTCTTGGAAATGGAGGGTGAGCCGAGCAAGGGAAGCGCACAAATCCTATTGGGCAGACCATTTCTGATGACAGCGCGCACAAAGATAGACGTATGGAAAGGCACGCTCTCAATGGAGGTAGATGGCGAGGAGATTCACTTTAACATTTTCAAGGGGATGCAGCACCCTC
This sequence comes from Umbilicus rupestris, assembly GCA_963678935.1. NCBI lineage: Eukaryota > Viridiplantae > Streptophyta > Magnoliopsida > Saxifragales > Crassulaceae > Umbilicus > Umbilicus rupestris. The sequence goes on from OY787622.1 coordinate 10,251,784, forward strand.
ATGAGGACGCCACAGTGCACGCATTAGACAGTATGGACGACTTGGTTGCGCATGCGCAGTGTGCGTGCGCAATAGGGGAGCCTGCCCCATTGGCACAGACAGAGTTGGAGGAACAAGATGATAAGCTGAGCAGCACAGAACCAGCGTCCAGACAGGTATGTGATCTGGTTAATGTTTGTGCTACTAATAAAATCCTGCCTTCTATTGAACAGGCACCCAAGGTTGAGCTGAAGCAATTGCCCGAGCACTTAAAGTATATCTTCCTGGGTAATGAGGACACCCTGCCTGTCATTATAAAGAAAGGATTAGAGGAGGAGCAGGAGGCGCGATTACAGGAGGTGCTGTGCAAGAACCAGCGTGCCATAGGATGGACATTGGCTGACCTGCGCGGAGTAAGCCCTGATGTGTGCATGCACAGAATTCTACTGGAAAATGATGCCAAACCATCCAGGGAACCTCAGCGCAGACTGAATCCGATTATGATGGAGGTAGTACATAAGGAGATCCTGAAGCTGCTTGACGCAGGTGTAATATACCCGATTTCAGATAGCAAGTGGGTGAGTCCAGTGCACGTTGTGCCAAAGAAAGGAGGCATCACAGTAGAGGAGAATGCGCAGGGCGAGCTAGTTCCCAAGCGCATACAGACTGGATGGCGCATGTGCATTGATTACAGGAAGTTAAATGCAGTCACGCGCAAGGATCATTTCCCGCTACCCTTCATGGACCAGATGCTCGACCGGTTGGCGGGAAAGCCACACTTTTGCTTCTTGGACGGTTACTCAGGGTACAATCAGATCCCTATTGCTGCTGAGGATCAGGAGAAGATAACCTTTACCTGCCCATTCGGTACCTTTGCGTTCCGGCGCATGTCGTTTGGGCTGTGTAATGCGCCAGGTACGTTCCAACGCTTAGTCATGAGCATTTTCTCTGATATGATTGGTTTATGTATTGAGGTATTCATGGATGACTTCACTGTGCATGGTGAGACGTTTGATGCATGTTTGGATAATCTTGATAAGGTCTTAGCGCGCTGCATTACCAAGAACCTAGTTCTCAATTATGAAAAATGTCACTTTATGGTGTCACATGGAGTAGTATTAGAACATATCGTCTCGCAGGAAGGAATTAAGGTCGATAAAGCAAAAATTGATCTTATCTCAAATCTGCCTTATTCCACTAATGTGCACGACGTTAAGTCGTTTCTTGGGCATGCAGGGTTCTATAGGTGCTTTATTAAAGATTTTTCTAAAATATGTATCCCATTGTCTAACCTCCTTCAAAAGGATGTGTGCTTTGAGTTCACTGATGAGTGCAGGAATGCTTTTGATAAGTTAAAGGATGCGCTGACCAGTGCGCCAGTGATGCGCGCACCAGACTGGAACCTACCATTTGAGCTGATGTGCGATGCCAGTGACTACGCTGTAGGCGCAGTACTTGGCCAGCGCGTGGATAAGAGGCCGCATGCTATCTATTATGCGTCGCGCACACTGGACACTGCGCAGACGAACTACACCACGACCGAGAAGGAACTTCTGGCAATCGTGTTTGCGCTGGAGAAGTTCAGCGCATATGTTCTGGGCGCTAAAGTCACTGTCTACACTGACCACGCTGCTATCCGCTACCTGATGTCCAAGAAAGAGACTAAGCCGTGCCTGATGCGCTGGTTGCTGCTGCTCCAAGAGTTCGATTTAGAGATCAAGGATAAGAAGGGAACGGAAAACATGGTTGCTGATCACCTAAGCAGGATAGTGAAGGAAGAGGAGCCAGGGCAGATCACGAAGACATTCCCAGACGAGCACCTGATGGCGCTGAACGGTAAGGTACCATGGTATGCGCAAATTGCAAATTACCTGGTCACAGGTGCGTTTCCCCCTCATTTCACTAAAACTCAATGCATGAGGTTAAAACATGAGTCTAAATATTACGTTTGGGATGATCCATACATGCTTAGAATAGGCCCTGATCAGATCTTGAGGCGATGTGTGCCTGATCATGAGATGAGCTCTGTTTTGAGATTTTGTCATGCGCACGCGTGCGGAGGACACTTTGGTCCAAAGCGCACGAGCAGGAAAATCCTAGATTGCGGTTTTTATTGGCCGCACTTATTTCGTGACTCATATAACCACTGCAGGGTTTGTGACCGGTGTCAGCGCACAGGAAATATCTCAGCGTGCAACGAGATGCCACAAACACCTATACTGGTAGACGAAGTGTTCGATTTGTGGGGAATTGACTTCATGGGGCCGTTTCCGCCATCTTGTGGATATGAGTACATACTAGTTGCGGTGGACTATGTCTCGAAGTGGGTCGAAGCTAAGGCCACGCGCAAGGATGATGGTAAGACGGTCGTTGAGTTTTTAAAAACTAACATGTTCTGCAGGTACGGAGTACCTAAGGCAATAATCAGCGACCAGGGGACGCACTTCTGCAACAGAATAGTGGCGCAAGTACTAAAGCATTATGGGGTGCGCCACAAGACGTCCACTGCATACCATCCTCAAACGAATGGCCAGGCCGAGGTCTCCAACAGAGAGATCAAGCGCATTCTGGAGAAAACCGTGAGACCTTCGCGCAAAGACTAGAGCCAGCGGCCGGACGATGCACTTTGGGCATACAGGACTGCGCACAAGACACCGATTGGGACTTCACCATTTCGGTTGGTGTACGGAAAGGCGTGCCACCTACCGGTTGAGTTAGAGCACAAGGCATACTGGGCATTGCGCACTTGCAATCTGAACCTCGATGAGGCTGGTAAGGAGCGCGCATTTGAGTTAAGCGAGCTAGAGGAGCTGCGCCTGGAGGCATATGAGGGGTTGCGCGACTACAAAGCGCGCACGAAAGCATTTCACGATAAGAACATCCTCAGACGCACCTTCGAGCCAGGAGACCGAGTGCTGTTGTTCTCCTCATGCTTAAAACTGATGCCTGGGAAGCTGCGCAGCAAGTGGACGGGACCTTACACGGTCACAAAGGTTTTCCCGTATGGAACTATCGAGTTAGAGAACGAGCGCAAGCATCGCTTTTAGGTTAATGGGCAAAGAGTCAAGAAATACTTGGGAGAACCGTGGGATGAGGCCACACGCGAAGTTGATTTGGCGGAACCAGAAATAGAAGATGCGCAAGCTGCTGCACCAGAAATACGGAGGGAGAACTAGGACCTACTGATTATATACCTTCTCCCTCACTGATTAAACTCGTTACTTATGATGTGCCACACGATTTTGGCCACACTGACCACCTATCTGTTCCTTTGCGCAGGACTAAAGAAGACATAGCACAAACAGACGCACCAGAGCGCGAAGGAGCAAGTGTGGGGGTGGTCCGGAGCACGAACTTGAGCAACTAACGAGGTACTGTCGAGCCAACGACGTTAAACAATGGCACTTGTCGGGAGGTAACTCGACATGTGTTCCACGTTTTATTTTTACACGTTTTTAGGATTTGCATTTTAGCTAGTTCAGCACTTGCATATTTTTCTTGAGTCACGTAGCAATGCGCGAGTCAGTGCGCAGCTCAGTGCGCAAGACAGATGCGCAGGTCAGGGGGTATATAAGGGCAGATACTTAGAAAAATCCGGACATTCTGCAATTTCGACCGTTAAACGCTCTGCACGGCTGCCAGCCGATCTTTGCCGTCCGCCCACCGTTTCCAGCGTTCTCTAGAGAGATTTGAAGAGCACAACAACACCAGCACACTAGGTAACCTCTCATTCCTTGTTTCAGTCATTTTAGTGAGGGCTTGGTGAAGGAACCCGACTGAGGACGTAACCTGATCGCGCGTCGTTGTACGCGTCAAATTAATCCTTCCTTCTCCACTTAGTACAACGGCTAACTCAGGGTCGATTCCACAAGGAGCAAGCAGACTCGTTCTAACTAGTAACCTACACTTACGAAAATTGGGTTGTGAGTGATTGGGTTGCGCAGGTGCGAGAATAAACAGTAGTGAAAGCAGAATTTGCATTAGGCGTGCGCAGGCAGTAGAGATTAAGTACTATGACTATGAAAAGTATCGGCGCAGACAATCCTCTATGAATGTATTCCTTATCCTCGACTCTAAACGTCTATAGTTCGGTTTACTGAAGTTAGTGTCCGATCAAGGCTTCCTAACATGTGCGCATGTTCCGATCAAAGTTCATGGGCTATTAATTCTTAAAACTAGTTTAAGCAGCTACGAATCCTGTCACGGTAGCAGCTGAATATCCTAGCGCGTTACTCCTAGTTGTCACCGTCAAGCTACCAACTAGTTTAACATATAACAAACAAGTAGCAAGAGTAAGATTGCGGTTCAAGGCTTCCCCTACTCATGCAACTAGCTGTCAACCGTGTGCACAGAATTAATACAAGCAAACAAACTATGCATTAAGCACAAGTCTCAAAGGAAATACTCATAGAATCATGCCCAACCGATACAAAGCGTTTAGCTAGACATGCTAGTGGTAAACATCATAGAAATAGTAAATAACAGCTAAAGTATCCAAGAAAACAGTAACAAGCAGGTGCGTGCAGGTTGCAGTGTCTCGCCTCGCGCAGTCGACTAGCGCAGGTCCTCGCAGCAGCTCATGTGTTTTTCAGTTCTGCCTCTTTCTCCTCCTTCGTTGTGTGTCTGTATGTGTGTCTCCAAACTCTAGCCTTCCTCTCTTTATATACTGTTCATGAGGCCCAAGGACGGCCTTGGCAACTTCCAAATCCGATGGTGTCAAGATTTGGAAACACCACTATCCTGCGCATGGCTCACTACGCACATTGGTTCGCGCAGTCGGTTCGCGCACCGCACTCTGAATCTGCCACTTCCTATCCGGTTTGCGCTGCTAGCTCCGCAGGCTATGTGTTGCGCTCCTCAAACGCTGCCTATTAGCGCGTATCCGACTCAGGCCCTTGTTTCGCCCTGGAATACAAAAACACCGGAAACCAGTAATCTTGTACACAAAATAATATAAACAAGCATAGTGTTAGGATCTAAATAGCGCGTATAAATAGGCGTGAGCTATACGCTAGACTTCAGAGAGGTAAAAGTATCTGTGCTTCAGTACTTGTTCGTGACGAACAAGGGCAAGTGTGGGGGATTTCATAGAGCCTAGTTATATGCACTATTTAGATCTCAACACTGTGCTTGTTTGCATTATTTTATGTACAAGATTACTGGTTTTCGGTATTTTTGTATTACAGGATAAAGCAGGAGCATAAGTCAGATGTGCGCTAACGGATGTTTTTAAGAGCGCAATGCATGACCTGCGGAGCTAGCAGCGCAAAAGGAGATAGCTGTTTCGGACTACAGTGCGCAAACCGACTACGCGAAGCAAGTGGCGCAACCAGCGTGCGCAGAATGGCAGAGTTTCTAAATATTGATCTCCTAGATTTGGGAAGTTGCTAAAAGTCTCTCGGGCCAAATCTAAGCATTCCTTGGGGTTCAAGACCACTATATAAGAGGAGGGAAGCTAGGGTTAGATAGACAGAGAGAACAGATAGAGAGAAGGACGCTCAGCAGCAAAACACACGAGCTACTTCAGCCAGAATCTGCGCGAACCACCTGCGCCAGCCGAGTACATCAACGCGCAATTGCGCCAACCTGCTACGTTTTCTCTTGCTGCCTTAATTTTATTTATTATTGCTATGATGTTTGTTTTTAGCATGTCTAGCTAAACACTTTGTATCGATTGGGCATGATTCTATGAAGTATTTCCTTTGAGACTTGTGCTTAATGCTTGGTACATCTACTTATATTAATTCTATGCATATGGGTAATAATTAGTTGTGTGAATAATTTGTTGATAGCCTTTTGCGGTCTCTGGAACTCTTTCATCTTTGGCCATTGGCTGTGGCTATGTCCTTTTCGACCGTAGTAGATGCATTGTCCTTTCTCGAGTTCTCTTTTCGCTACAGAAAGGTGATCCTGATTGCTGCAGTAACCCCTTGTTCAGATTTTTGATTTTGTCTACTTCTACAAATTTTGGGCAAATCTCCCCTTCCAATTTCTCATTGTTAGATGCCTTCACAAAGATCGTTCTTCCAGTGCTTTCTTCACCAGTGTATCCGAGTCCCATTCTTCCTCCTCCAAATCTTTGGTAGGCAAGAATCTCGTCCAGAATATTGTTCTGACCTTCAGGCAACTTTTTAGGTGTTTGTAAGGTGCTGGAATCAGTGCTTTCACCCGTTAGATCTTCTTCTATTTGTTGTGTGGTGATGCACGCGTCGTTGTGCGCGTCAAATTAATTCCTTCCTCTTCCACATAGTACAGTGGTTAAGTCGGGGTCGAATCCACAGGGAGGCAGTAGATTAGCTCTAACTAGTAACCTGCACTACGAAAACTGAGGGTGTGAGTGATTGGGGTTGCGCAATGCGCGAGTAAACAGTAGTAAAATGCAGGAATTGCACTAGACGTGCGCAGGCAGTAGAGATTAAGTACTATGACTATGACAAGTATCGGCGCAGACAATCCTCTATGATTGTATTCCTTATCATCGACTCTAAATGTCTACAGTTTGGTTTGCTAATGTTAGTGTCCGATCAAGGCTTCCTAACATGTGCGCATGTTCCGATCAAAGTTCATGAGCTATTAATTCTTAAGACTAGTCTAAGCAGCTGCGAATCCTGTCACAGTAGCAACTGATTATCCTAGCGCGTTACTCCTAGTCGGCACCGTCAGGCTATTCAACTAGTTTAACATATAATAACAAGCAACAAGAGTAAGATTGTGGTTCAAGGCTTCCCCTACTCATGCAACTAGCTGCCAGCAATGTGCGCAGAATTAATATAAGCAAACAAGCTATGCATTAAGCGCAAGTCTCAAAGGAAATACTCATAGATTCATGCCCAACCGATACTAAGCGTTTAGCTAGACATGCTATTAGTAAACATCATAGAAACAGAGTAGATAATATCTAAAGTATCAAAGAAACAGCAACTAGCAGGTGCGTGCAGGTTGCAGTGTCTCGGCTGGCGCAGTCGGCTAGCGCAGGTCCTCTCAGTAAGCTCGTGTGTTTTTCTGCTTCGCTGCTCTCTCGTGTGCTGTGATGATGATGGATGCTCTCAATTTTTCTCTCTCAAACCCTAGCCTTCTTCTCTTTATATACTGCTCAAGAGGCTCATCCTTGGCAACTTCCAAATCTGGTCGTGTCAGGATTTGGAAACACCACTATCTGCGCATGGCGCACGGCATCTTGGTTAGCGCAATCGGTAAGCGCACCGTTGTCGACTCTGCCAACTTCTCTGTTTGCGCCGCTAGCTCCGCAGGCTGTGTGATGCGCGTCCTAAACTCTGCCTGTTAGCGCGTATCCGACTTAGGCCCTCGTTTCGCCCTGAAATACAAAAACACTGGAAACCAGTAATGTTGTACACAAAATAATGCAAACAAGCATAGGGTTAGGATCTAAATAATGTGTATAAATAGGCTCTATCATGTGGTTGACTTACTAAGTGAGGACAGTTTACGGAGCAGCTCTTTACGCTCTTCTTCAAGTTTATTCACTCTGTCTGTCAATTTTCTATTTTCTAGGATAGTTTCTTCACATTGTTGTAGGATATCCTCCAGATTATCTATCAGGATGTCGGGTGAATCATCCTCATTTTCACTTTCAGACTCCTCAATCCCATAGTTGAATTCTTTCTTTATTAACTCTTTAGGGTCACAATCGGATACACTTGTTAATACAATAAATTTTTCTTTTTCACTTTCCTCAGAGTCACTCCACTTAGCTGTCAGAGCTTTGTTATCCTTTTTCTCAGAGCTTTTGAGGGGTTTGCTAGGGCAGTCAGCCCCACGGTGTCTATACCCTTCACAGTACCAGCACTGAATGCCCTTTCTCTTTTCTTTCTTCTCATCTTCATCCTGAGCAGGTTCCTTTCCTCGTCTCTGATTTCCTCCACCCCTTCTGGATTGCCTTCGAGAGGATGAGCTTAGCCCAGATTTTGTTTCCATGTTCTTCAAGAGTTTCCCGAGGTTCTTCACTAGCAGACTCAGTTGATCATCAGGTGCAGGCTTCTTTTCTTCTGTTTCTGCTTTTAGTCCTACATTCTTATCTTAGGGAGAGGGCTCTTCTAGCTTCATTTCAAACTGTTTGAGGGATCCAATCAACTCCTCTAGTCTCATATGTCTGACATTTTGAGCTTCTTCAATGGTTGTCACTTTCATGTCAAATCTGGTGGGCAGAGATCTAAGCACTTTCCTTATCAGTTTCCCCTCCGGAAAGCGTTCTCCAAGAGCATGAGCCTCATTTGACAGATCGCACAACCTGGCATTGAACTCAGTGATGTAGTCCTCTTCTTGCATCTTTAGACTCTCAAACTGAGAAGCAATGATCTGTAACCTGGACATCTTTACTTTGTCAGTTCCTTCATGGGCTACTTGCAAGATTTCCCAGGCTTGTTTTGCAATGTCGCAGTTGGAGATCAACCTGAAATTGTTAGCATCTACTGCAGCAAAAATAGCATCCAGTGCCTTTGAATTATCGTTTGCTGCAGCTTCCTCTTCAGCAGTCCATTGTACTTCAGGTTTCACTCGAGTAACTCCCCCTTCATCCATGGTTATGGGAGGTGACCATTCAGCAACAACTGAGCTTTGAGGAATGCCTTCATTCTCGCCTTCCAATAGCCATAGTTACTTTCTTCCAGCAACAATGGACGGCTTGTACTCTGACCTTCCTTCATTGTTTCTTGCTTTCTTCAGCAGACGCTCAGGATCTTTACTCTGTAAGTTGAGTTCCCGCTCTGATACCAATTGAAATCTTTGCAGCGTCTCTGAGATATAGATTTACAAGCAGTTGCTATAGCACACTCTTGTACAGGCAGATCTTGTGTAGCAAGATAAAACAATGACCAAGAAGATGATCACTCAGTTCGCCCAAGTGCCTACCTTTGGAAAAATTGAAACTCAGTCTTTTAATCCACTATGCTCAAGGTCTATTATACAACATGGTTCGACTCCACGCAACCTATGCTACTCAACCTTAGCTAGTACCTCGATCACAATCCGAACAAGCTCTGACTTGTGTCTCAATCACCTACACTTGTATCAATTCAGAATAGCTATTGACACGCCTAACTCAACCTATAGCACCTGCTGCAGCACACAGCTGGTGCAGGTCAGAGCAGCTCCAAAGCCTTCCGCCGAGCAGTGACAATTCCTCCATGAGCGCTGCACACTCTGGAATGCTCCCCCTCATCTAGTGACCTCCTGTTATTAGGGAAACCAAGTTTTCTGCGAATTGCCCGAGTTCCTCCACTCATCAATTTATCTGCAAATCTGCCTTGATCAACCGACAAGCAATCGCTGCTCTGAATTGGCTTCCCAGATCAAGCACTAATCAGACTATGTAAGTCTCGATCACACTCAGCTTCAATCACCTCAGCTCTGCGCTCACGCTCTGCTCTTGGTGATGATCGAAGCTCTGCACGCACACAATCTCCCTCCGTTGATACTCTATGTATGCTTTCTGTGTTTGCACTCTCTGCTTCGATAATCTGAACCTCTGCCCAGCTTCCTGTAAATAGGAATAGAGAGTTCCATCAACATCAACTTTAGGAAATTCCTCCAGCCAGCAATATCTTCTAATTTGTAGGAGATTAGATTTGATTGGATTGGAAAATCAAATCTTCCACAGCCATATCTTCACCCTCGAACAGGAACTGGGATATTCTTTCTGAATATTTAGAAGCTCCTTGTTTAACTGTCAACCGCTTTCTCCCAAGAGCCAAACTTCAGCTGCAGAACAGTTGTTACAGCTACATGAGACAGCTCGCGCTATAGCAGCAGCTTGTTCACTGAGCTTGTTCACGAGTGCTGGTTTTGTCAAAAGAATGTCATTCTGCATCATCAAATTCAAGCACAACTCATCTCAAAATTTTTTAAAAAATGATACTGCTTAATTTCTTAGCAAACATTACTTCGTGTGATCAATACTTAAAGCTAGGATGACAGAAATCATGTGAGTCTAATGCGCGCAAAATAAATATGTAGCATAGAATCATGTTGTTAAACAAATAATAGCATAAGCACAAAATACCCCATACTGAAAAATTTGCTTAGTCCCTAAGTAATATAGAGTAAAAGAAGTAAAGAGATTGTCAAATGAACTTCTCTTGTGTGGAGGTAGCCAAATGCGCATCCGGCCATGTCTGTAACTGAGCTCTAGTCAGTTGCGGTAAATCTGAAACTCAAGAAAAAGGTTAGCGCAACACCTGAATTCAAAGATTTAAATAGCTAGCTATGACATATATATCAAAGCAAAACATATAGCTAGGCATAAGATTGGGAAACAAATGCGCGACGATTCACACTATGAGTTTACTTAGATATGCTGGCGTAAATCAAAAGTCATGAACTAGTGTATTATAATGCTTGAAAAAGAATCGAACAAATGCGAGTAAAGTTGCAAAATTCCCAAAGTCAACCAAAAACATTTCTGCTCGAAACTGCCTGAATCAGAATTGATTGTGCATATAAAGTGATCCAGCCACACCCTGGTCGAATCATAGCAGTTCAAATAGCGTGAGCTTCCCCGAATCTAAAGTGATTCGAGCAAGGCAAAAAAAGTGACTCGGTAACTCGGTTAGCTTGAGGGTCCCGAATCAAAAGTGATTCGTGCAAGGCAAATAAATTGACTCGGCCAGGTAGTCCGAATCAAATTTGCAGTGGGGAAATAACCTTGGTCAAAGTAGTGTTCTAAGGGAAAAACTGTCAAATAAAAACAATATAAGTTCTAAAACCATCTGTCATGCAAAAAATATCATGGCGAAGCACGTCAAAATACAAATGGACTAGAGCAAACTACATAACAAGATTACCAACACAAATCATAACAAACATAGAAGCAACCTAAACATCATTTTTTTTTTTTGCAGGTCTCGTGCAACGAGTCATCGTCATTGTGGACAGCCGCTTCAGTTGCTTCGTCTTACCCCTCTATATAATCTCCAGTACTACTGTCGCTGCCACTCTCGGTGTCCTCCTCGCTGTCACTCCCTTTGGTCGAGGCAATGGCCTCACCAACCCAAACTTCGAGCATTGCTAAAATGGAGTCGTCGCCCGCGTCTGAAGGTGGCATAGTTGGCTGAGGCGGTGGCTGAGCAAATGGTGCAGGTGGAGGTGGGATCTCTACAATATCCAAATGTGCTGCCATACGCGCCATGACACCTCCTTGTCATACAGCAAAATCGTGGACAAGAGTGGATAATACCTCGTGGGAGCGGATGAGCGTCGTGTGAGAATCCAAGAAGGAATCCAAACGCGTGCTCATTAACCTCAGGTCCTCATGTACACCTGTCTCGAGTTCAACGAGAGGGGGAGTGGTGGAAGATGGTCTGAAATCTGGAATTTGTTCTGAAGCGTGGGCAGGTGCAAGAGCGGCTTCTGGTGTCAGGGGTTACTCGCAAGCCGGTTTAGGTGGTGTTGCTAGTCGAGGAACCCCATGCTCTATTCGTTGTTTCGCAATCCGCTTTTCTAATTTCTTTGGCACATCTTTTCCAACAATCCATTCACGAGCCTTCGCATCTATCATATGCATCTTGCGAAGACTCTTCAAGTTGAGTACCTTCTTTGGCAGAGGCGTGACGTGGTCCAAAGTAAAGCCCACATGCTTCGCAAGAAGTGTAATAAATGTCCCGCCACCTAAAGCACCCCCTTGTATTCGGCATCCTGGTAGAACTCAAACTGGATTGTCAAGGCATGGACAATGAAAACTCGCTCCCCGAAATGAATTTGTAGCATTAGGTCCATATCTGCGGTGTTTACATATCGTCCACCATTCTTGCGGATGTGAATGGAAGTCACTATGAAACGATGAATCAGCCGCCAAACCAGAGATTGAATCATCGACGCTGGCTAAGGGGATGTGAAGAAAATATCCTGCCCGGTAATGTGCTTCCAGAACTCGTACCTATGGCCTCCTCTAAATGTAGATACTTACGATGTTTGGGATACCCAAATGCCGTTCTAACGTCACTGGTTGTCATGTTAAGAAATTGTCCGCCCAAGCGGAAATTCCAGTAGCGAACATGGCGCTCCCTCTTACCCTAACACAAATAATTAGCTTCGCCATCTTCCCAATGTCGCAGAAAACGAGGCCAAAAATTCCTTTTCCAGCCTCGGGTACGTACCCGGATCATCCATCAAAATATACTAAAAATCACTAGCACGTAGATAACTACAAACTTCATCAATAACATTAAGCTCACGTACAAGATCCGGGTAAGTCGGTGCAAGTACCTCATATCCACTATGTTGCGTCAACAGAGTCTTCATTTGAGGGTCAGTGATCTGAATCTCTTCTCTGAAAGAGAAGGGTGTCCTTGCCCTTTCGGCTCTGGCGTGTGGAACTATAGCCAAGCTGGGTTGCGCACGAGAGGATCCCCTACTGGTCTGGCTTCCTCGGAGGAAGATGAGAATGTCTCGCCTTGGCCTCGGTTTGGGTTTTCAGCTGTGGAAAGCCTTTGGGTAGGTGGTTGTCTCAGTTTCCCGATTGAGTTCAGCTGTGGAATTTGTGGTTGGTTGAAAATCGGCTAGGAGGTTAAACTGATTCGGGAAGGCTGGGAATGATTCGCCCGGATCAAAACTGAATCGCGCAGGGCAGGCGACTCGGGAGAGTGGTCGGTGACTCGGGGAAGTGGAGTCGGCTAGGTCGGACGGAGCGGCAAGGTGCAGTGCAGGAGCTGGGTGCGGTTGATTGCGGAGAGTGCTGGTTGCGGCGGCAATGAACGGAACGAGTGCTAGCGATAGACAGAGGGAGCGATTTAGGGTTTGGTGTCAAGAGAGATGTGAGAGAGAAACAAAATTGAACGAGTCAGCTTAAAAGCCCGAATGAAAATGATTCGGGGAAGTGAACGAAGGGCCTTTGCCCGAATCAAACACTCTGTGGGTATTGAAAATTTTTAGACTCGCCGAATCAAGTTTGATTCGTGGAACCTTGCCCGAATCAATATTGATTCTGACACAATTTTCCTCTATGGTCCGCATACTTTGCCCGAATCAAAGTGATTCGGGTTGGCCAAAATGTGACTCGCCCTGATCAAACACTCAATGATTCGTGGATGCCTAAAACTAATCCGGTCGAATTAACTGTTGTGCGTTACCAGACACCCTACACAAAATTCTCCCAAAATTTACAAGATTCCACAAATCAAATTACCCTACACTTAAAACTCCTACATATAGATAATCAAACCAAATGGGTAAGTCGAGTGCACTCAAACACAAAATCCCTAAAACCACTAACCAAACATTTGGTGCACGGAGCAACACAAATTCCAAAACGATTATATACTACGAACAAGTAAAAATAAAGCATAAATACTCACCAGCTTGGCTAAGACGTAGCTGATTCCCTTCTTCATAAGAAACACAATTGAGAAGTCCTTTGCGAGGATCCCTTCTCAAGTGGCATGCATCGATAGTGTGGGAATTAGGTGGAATCATCGAGCTTGAAGTCTCCAAGCTCCAAGCTCTGCTCGTCTCCATGGTACGCTTTGATTCGATGGCCATTTACTTTGAAAGTTTCACCATTTTTGTTCACCAATTCGAAGTGGCCATCCTCTTACACTTTATTGACCTTGAAAGACCCCGACCACCTTGATTTCAGCTTTTCCAGAAATAGTCTAAGTCTTGAGTTGAAAAGTAAAACGCTATCTTCTTTCGAGAAAGTTCTCCTCTGAATTTTCTTGTCATGCCACTCTTTGGTTTTCTCCTTATAAATTCTGGCACTTTCGTACTAGTCAAGTCTGCTTTCATCGAGCTCGTGAAGGTGGAGTAGTCTCTTCTCCCCCGCTGGCTTCAAGTATAAGTTCAATTTCTTTACAGCCCACAAGGCTTTGTACTCGAGTTCCACAGGGAGATGGCAAGGTTTTCCGTACACAAGTCTGTAAGGGGACATATTGGTTGGTGTCTTGAACGCCATTCGGTATGCCCATAATACTTCATCTAGCTTTGAGGACCAATCCTTACGAGAACTACTAACTGTCTTCTCAAATATGGCCTTGATGTCGCGATTAGATACCTCAACTTGGCCGCTTGTCTGAGGGTGATAAGGCTTCGCTATCTTGTGGTAGACATTATATTTTTGGAGCAATGCCTCAAACTGTTTTTCCTTAAAGTGTGATCCATTATCGTTAATCACTGTTCTTGGCGCACCGAACCTTGGAAATATTACCTTGGTGAAAAGTTTCTTTACTCATTAGCATCGCAAGAAGGAGCAGCGATGGCCTCCACCCATTTGGAGACATAATCAACGGCGACCAGAATATATTAGTTCCCATGCGATGATGGGAACGGCCCCATGAAATCTATCCCCCAAACATCAAAAATTTCAACCTCAAGAATTCCTTTCTGCGCCATCTCATCACGCTTTGACATATTTCCCGTGTGTTGGCATGCGTCACAAATTGATAAGCGTCCTTAGACAATGTAGGCCAATAAAACCCGCATTGTAGAACCTTCGCGGCTATTTTGGAGCTCGAACCATGTCCACCATATGGGTAAGAGTGGCAGCTTTGTAGAATCCCTTTCTGATCATCCTCTGCAATACATGACCGATATAATCCATCAGTGCATAGCCTATAGAGAAATGATTCATCCCAATAATAATGGTTTGCGCCATGGAGGAACTTGTTCCTCTGATTGTGATCTGCCCCTTCCGATAAGATTCCACAAGCAAGAAAATCCACAAGAAATTCACCAGGGAGCTTGCGTTGTCTAAACACTCAGCGAATATTCGCCAATAAAAGAGTCTTCAATCGGCACATTCTTCGCACCACATCCACTGATTTGCTCAAGCCTCGATAGGTGATCTGCGATTACATTTTCCACTCCTTTCTTATCTTTAATTTCCACATCGAACTCTTGTAAAAGGAGTATCCAGCGGATTAGTCTAGGCTTCACCTCCTTCTTTTCCATAAGGTACTAGATTGCTGCATGGTCCATGTAGACAATTGATTTGGACCCGATCAAGTAGTGCCGGAATTTCTCGAAGACATAGATGATAGTAAGCATTTTCTTCTCTGTGGTCGAGTAATTCGCTTGTGTATTGTCAAGGGCCTTACTCACATAATAAATCACTTGCAAACGCTTGTCGGTCTTTTGACCCAATACCGCTCCAATAACGCTATCGCTAGCGTCACACATTAGTTCAAACGAAATCCCAGTTTGGCGGTTGAATGATCGGGGCGGACACCAAAGCTTTCTTTAGCATTTCAAATGCTTGATGGCACGTTTCATCGAAATTGAACTCCACCTCATTACATAGCAGATTTGTAAGAGGTTTAGCAATTTTGAGAAGTCCTTGATGAACCTCCTATAAAATCCAGCGTGCCCGAGGAAAATCCTTATTCCTTTCGCGTCTCTCGGTGGTGGCAGCTTCTCAATAATGTCGATCTTGGCTCTATCGGCCTCAATTCTTCTTTTTGATACAAGATGTCCCAACACAATACCTTCTTTTACCATAAAGTGGCATTTTTCCCAGTTTAGCACTAGGTTCATTTCGATGCACCTAGCCAACACAATGCACTAGCTATGCTAATTTCTTCAATAGAAATGGAAATAGAAAATGAACCATGGTCGCTAAGCTTTCTAGGAATGCTGATGTACGGACAAATAACCTTATATTTGTTCATATTTTCCCTTTACTTCTTATTTGTTCCGTTATTTTATAAAGTCATTTGATACTTTCTTTGTCCATTTCAGGTTGAAAAGATGTATTATATGATACAAAATGGCCCGAAAAAAGTCCGGATGAATTCCTGTCGATCGAGAGCAAAAATGAGCAAAATTAAGCAAAAGGAAGACTTGATTCGCCCAAGGCACATTTGATTCGACCAGGCGGTGCACGAATCACATGTGATTTGACCAACATTGGTCGAATCAACCTCCTTGCTCCACGGATCAGAAATGACTCGAGAAGAATTCGCCCATAGACCAAATCTGGGCAGATTGACATGTTCATGGTCGAAGGTTTGTCGAGCGCACTATTCTTATCCGATTGCGGTGTGCCATATCTTGTTGGAAAGATAACTCAAAGGAATACAACTTCTTAGTTTACATCAAGACGTAATTCGAAGGTTTATAGGGTCACAAAGGCAAGATTCAAGCACTACAAAAGTGATTCACCCAAGAGGAATTCAAGCCAAGGCGAATCAAAATTGATCCGCCCAGCCCCGAAACACACTGAGACTTTGATTCGACCAACTCTTGATGGAATCAACTTATGAGCTAGCCCGAATCAACTATGATTCGGGCGCAGCGGGTAAATATAAATAGAAAAAGGTGGGAAAATCAGATTGTGCCTCCGGCGCCTCGGGTGCCTCTCCCGAAAGAAAAACCTTAATTGGAGAACTTGGAGAATTGTCAAGGATTCGGAGAAGACACCAAAAATTGAAGATTCTACAACATCTTCCTACTCAATTTCTACTCTAAACCCTACTACTCTACTACTTTACTTTTCCTTGTTAGTCAATTTCTTTATGTCTTGTATTGAACTCACCATGAGTGAGTAGTCCCATAGTAGTTGGGGTCCTTATGGATCCCTTAGGTTAAATTGTAATGAAAAATATGCAATTTTATTATGAATGAGGTATTTGATTGAAAATTTTCATGTTTTATCTTCATGTTTATTTTATGCACACCAAGTGTTTGGTGAAACGCATGAATGAGTATGAACTAATGAAACACCTAAGGATGGAATGAGAATTGAATTTAGGTTGTTTAGAAGATCAAGCATGTTTACTTTAGATAGCGTTTGTGCGCGAGAGTGACATTCGCATTCTATTAGGCTGAGCATAGAGCGTACTTTAGTTAACTATCAATAGACCGAGAGGTTGAGATTAGGAGACTTTTGTTCTAAACAGTTCAATAGAGTGAGAGTTTGAGAATTGTGTCACGTAGGTATCATTCCCATTCTAGAGAATGAGCAAGAGTTGAATTTAGAGTGCGTGATACTTTAGCCTAGAATTATCAATCAAATTACCTTATGCATGAATTGCTTTTTTGTGTTGCTAATCGTATGACCTAGGGGTGAAGTAGGATTCCGACTACGTTTTCTTTATTACTTTTCTTTAAAATAAATTAGAACTTGTCTTTAGTATTTACTAGAGATACCTCGCCTAGAGGAAAAACACCCATTTTTATTTAGTAGACTCGCATTAAGCATTACTAGCTAGCTTTAGAGTAATCTAGGCTTTTCTCTTGGGTTTGACCCAAAGTCACGCGAATTATTATTATTGTTTGCGTACCGTGATTGGACTACTATTTTTACTACCACAATTTCAACAATGTCACATGGCACGCTGAATTATCGCACTACAGTTTGCGTCTAAAGCTAAATGGTCTAAATTATGCATTTCCCTTCTATGAGACTGATAGAGCCTAGTTATATGCGTTATTTAGATCTTAACACTGTGCTTGTTTGCATTATTTTGTGTACAAGATTACTGGTTTTCGGTATTTTTATATTTCAGGATGAAACAGGAGCATAAGTTAGATGCGCGCTAACGGGCGCTTTTCAAGAGCGCAATGCACGACCTGAGGAGCTAGCAGCGCAAAAGGAGATAGGAGATAGCTGATTCAGACTGCAGTGCGCAAACCAATTGCGCAAAGCGAGTAGCGCAATCAACGTGCACAGCGAGCCATGCGCAGGATAGCAGCGTTTCTAAATTTTAATCATCATTATCCCTACAAAATCTCCTAGATTTGGGAAGTAGCTAAGATTCTCACGGGCCAAATCTAAGCATTCATTGGGCTTCAAGACCAGTATATAAAGAGGAGGGAAGCTAGGGTTATATAGATATATATAGAGAGAGACATATAGCAACAGAAGACACACGAGCTCCAGAAATCCTGCCGTCAAGATTCTGCGCGAACCACCTACGCCAGCCGAAAACAGCAACCTACGATTGCACCAGCTTGCTACTTTTCCTTGGCTGCTTTAGTTTTACATATTATTTCTATGATGTTTGCTTCTAGCATGTCTAGCTAAACACCTTGTATCGGTTGGGCATGATTCTATGAAGTATTTCCTTTGAGACTTGTGTTTAATGCTTAGTTCATCTACTTATATTAATTCTATGCACATGGGTGATAATTAGTTGTGCGAATAAGAGAAGCCTTGAACCGCAATCTTATTCTAACTGCTCGTTATTGTATGTTAAACTGGTTGATAACTTGACGGTGACAACTAGGAGTAACACACTAGGATAATCGGCTACTACTGTGATACGATTCGTAGTTGCTTAGACTAGTTTCAAGAATTAATAGCTCATGGACTTTGATCGAAACATGCGTGCACGTTAGGAAGCCTTGATCGGACACTAACTTAAGTAGAACTGCACTATAGATGTTTAGAATCGATGATAAGGGATACATTCATAGAGGATTGTCTTTACCGATACTTTTCATAGTTAGAGTACTTAATATCTACTGCCTGCGCACGTATAGTGCAATTCTGCTTTCACTACTGTTCATTCGCGCACCTGCGCAACCCAATCACTCACAACCCCCAATTTCGTAAGTTGTAGGTTGCTAGCGAAGACGAGTCTGCACGCTCCTTGTGGGATCGACCCTGACTTAGCCGCTGTACTAAGTGGAGAAGGAAGGATTAATTTGACGCGTACAACGACGAGCGATCAGAGACATAATATCTTTCAAAAATTTAGCATATATAGGCATTTGAGTGAGTACCTCTGTAAATGGTAGAGTCACCTGCAATTTCCTTAGCATGTCTACGAAACACTTGAAATGCACGTCCTCCTTCTTTTTGAGCCTTTGAGGGAAGGGAATTGGCGGCACATAAGGCGCTGGCTCCTACTGCTTTTCCTTCTCCCGTCTATCAATTTGATTCTGCGACGAAGACCCTTCTTTAATAGCTTCATCCATTGTATTTCCCACCTTGGCTTTTGGCTGCAACTCCTCTAGAACTCTCCCGCTTTTGAGTGTAATTGCATTGATTATCTCGGTGGAGTTAACATCGGGTTGCGAAGGCAGCTTTCCCTGATATTTCGAAGACGGACTAGCTTGTTGTGCAATCTGCGTTTCAAGAATCTTGTCGTGCGCTTGCAACTAATCTAGCCTTTAAAGGATGAGTTGATTGTCTTTTTGCTGTTGTGCTTGAGTCGCGGCCAACTAGGCAACAATAAAAATCAGGGACGGTTCCTCATTGCTTTGTCTCTCTTTGTGCCTTTGGCGAGTTCCCTGATCTTGGTGGCTGTAATTGTTCGGCCTTTGATAATTCCGCTTTGATAGTTGCTCCTTGGTTGATATGTGTTGGAGGAGGCTCCTTGATTCTGATTTCTATATTCAGCGGCGCTCTTCTCGGAAAGTTTGGATCCTCATGGAACCTCACATGGGTTGGAGGGTTCCTTGGCTGATAACCGCTACCTTGCGGCGGCGCATATTCTCTCCCTTGATTTCTGATCAGGTAATTCACATCCTCATATTCGTCTGCATGCTTTGCGGTGCACGAGTCATCATCATGCGCCGGAACAAATACCACACACTTGCTGGTGGTCTCTTATGGTGAGATTCAAGTTTTCGATTGATGCTGCCAAAGAATTCACCGTCTTCGCTATGGAATTGAAATCTTTTTTTGTCACGGCCTTTGATGAATGCTCCTTTCCTTTCTTCTTTTAGTGATTTCTTTCTCCACCCCACTGATGCGAGTTCCACAATATCTTGTCTATAATTTTGAAACCATCGGAGGTTCTCAAATCCATCATTGCTCCTCCGCTCGCTTGGTCCATATGGTTTCTTGCGTCCTAATCTATTCCATCATAGAAACTTTGCATGAGCTGCCATTTGCTGAACCCGTAATGCGGACAATACCTTTGTAGCTCTTTGAAGCGCTCATATGCCTCGTAAAAATTCTCATCATCTTGCTGCGTAAACTGGCATATTCTATCCCGGATATTCTTATTCTTTGCCGGCGGGAAGAATTGAATAAGAAACGCTTAGGCGAGTTCTTCCCAAATACCGCACGCTTGGCTTTTCTGAACGGAAACAATTTCATATAAATGGCCTCCGGTTTGACCCCGTGCACTTTGTAGGAGCGGCATAATACTATGAATTGCGTCAGATGCGCATTTGGGTTTTCATATCCTTCAAACTCATTTGCGGCTACCATGTGGAGAAGCATCGAAATTGTGATAGTAAAATTTTAGTCCAATCACGTTACGCAAACAATATTTATAATCCGAGTGACCTCGGTTGAACCCAAGAGAATAGCCTAGATTAGTCTAAAGCTAGCTACCAATACTTAATGTAAGTCCACTAAAGAAAAACTGGGATTTTTCTTATAGGTGAGGTATCTCTAGTAAATACTAAAGACAAGTTCGAAATTGGTTTGAAAGAAAGCAATAAAGAAAATGAAGTCGGAATCCTATTTCACCCCTAGATCATGCGATTAGCAACACAAAACGGCAATACATGCACAAGGTAATTTGATTTTAGTTCTAGGCTAAAGTATCATGCACTCTAGAGTCAACTCTCACTCCTTTTCTAGAATGGAAATGATACCTAAGGGACACAATTCTCAAACTCTCGCTCTATTGAACCGTGTAGAACAGAAGTCTCCTAATCTCAACCTCTAGGTCTATTGATAGTTAACTCAAGTCCGCTCTATACTTAGCCTAATAGAATGTCACTCTCGCGCACAAACGCTATCTAAAATAAACATGCTTGATCTTCCAAACATCCTAAGTTCAATTCTCAATCAATCCTTAGATGTTTTATTAATTCATACTCATTCATGTGTTTCGTCAAACACTTATGTGCATAAAATTAATATGAAGATAAAGCATCAGAATTTTCAATCAAACTTCACTCATATTGATAAAGAAACATGTTTTGCGTTACAATCTAACCTAAGGGATCCATGCTACTATGGGACTACTCACTCATGGTGAGTTCAATACAAGACATAGTTTTTATTGGTTTTGTTCACCAACTGAAGACAAACTAGTAGAGGTTAAGTAGAGGGATGATGTAGACTCTCCAATTGTTGATGTCTTCTCCGAATCCTCGACAATTCTTCAAGTCCTCCAAGAGAATGTCGTCTAGGGTTTTTATTTTCTGGAAAAAGCCTCATCTGATTTTTTCCATCCCTTTTTATTTATACTCTTCAAAAATTATCGATCGATTGCAGTGCCGGATCTCTTTTGATTAGGGGTAGGCTTAATGAGTTCATTCATGCAGAATGGTCGAATCAAAGTCTTAGTGTGTTTCGGAGCTGGGTGAATCACTTCATCTTGAGTGGATCACTTTTGATTCGGTCAAGCCTTCATTTGATCCGGTCAAGCCTTGGTCAATTGGACGAAATCCTTCTCGTGTCAAGTTGATCGGGGAGGCTCACTTCTTTTTGGGCGAATCACTTTTGATCCGCTCAAGCCTTCTTTTGATTTAGTCACCCTCGGTAAATTCGAACAAATCCTTCTCGAGTGAAGTTGATCTGGGTGGCTGAGAGGATGATTCTGCCAAGGTTGGTCGAGTCATATTTGATTCGATCACTCAGTTGGTCGAGTCATTTTGATTCGGCCACCCAGTTGGGCGAATCAAAATGTGCCTGGGCGAGTCACTCTTACAGCTTGCTGATTTTCGCTCGCTTTCGCCCTAGATTAATGGGAATTCTCTCGAATATTCTTCGGGCCACTTCATATCGTGTATACGCATTTTTAACTTGAAATGGATAAAGAAAACATCAAATAACGTTACAAAAATAACGGAACAAACAAGAAGTAAAGGGAAACGCAGACAAACATATAGTCATTTGTCCTTACATCATTCGCCATCCTTGATTTTCTGCCCCGAGAATAATACCTCCGGCTTGGCAATTGAGCATTTTCCCTTCTTCACGTATAGCTGGTTGTCCCTTAGCACCTTGAAACCTTTCCGCAATTTTCGTACGTTCTCCTTTAGGATTTAGCTATACACCACAATGTGGTCAAGGTAGACGACTATGAATTGATGGAGATATGGTTGGAACACCTTGTTCATGAAGGTGCGGAATGTCGCTGGTGCATTACACCAAAGGGCATCACTATGAACTTATATGATCCATACCTTTTGATGCATGTGGTCTTTGGCTCATCACCCTTGGCTATTCTCACTTAGTAATACCTAGAACAAATATCTAATTTGTGAAGTAGCGTACAAGCCCCAATTGGTAGAAGAGATCGGCGTTGAGAGAGATTGGGTACTTGTTCTTCATGGTGATCTTATTGAGATCCATGTAGCCCATGCACATCCATAGTGAGCCATCCTTCTTTTCGAAGTGTACCGGTGTGCCATATGGGCCATTGGAAGGCCGGATGAATCCCGCATCCAATAGGTGCCATATAGTATGCGCCCATTGCGGGTGGTTTAGCTCCTGGCTCCAAATCGATGGCATGGTCTTCTTCCCTCCATGGTGGAAGCTTCTTGGGGAGCTTATAAGTAGCACGTCTTTGAACTCCTCAAGGACCTTGGCTACCTCGTTGGGCATCTCCGCTTGGGGTTCCAAGTCTTCATCATCGTACTCCTTGAGGATGGCTAAGTAACTCTCCTCGTCCTCTGAATCCCTTCTTGAGTTGTATCACCGACATCACCTTCATGTCGTGGGGTTTACTCCTTTTTGTTGGCACGACGCACGCTTTGTCCTCGTCCAAGATGTACATAGTGTTGGTGAATGGTACCGCGAACGCTCTCACTTGGTTTTGGAACTCCAGACCTAGGAGAACTTTAAAGTCGTCCATTGGTGTGATGGTAAGTCGAGTTTTCCTTCCCATGTCCCCACACGAGTCTCAACTCCTCTAGCAATATCTTGGATAGGTTTGGCTAACGAGTTGACAATCTTAATGGATTTACCTCCATTACTTCCCATGATTCCATCCCGTTGGGCTTCTTTGATAGAGATGAAATTATGTGGTGCCCCTGTGTCGAACATTGCCAAGGTGGAATTTCCTCCGAGAGCAATGTCGACGACGCATGAGTAGTGTTTCCCCCACGAGCTCCTCGACATGCCTTTGTGCTATGTTGAGTTCTCTCTCGTAGACTTGGTGTTTCTTGGCGAGTTCACTCTTTAACTCATCTCTCATCCTTGCCTCTCTGGACGATACTGCCAACTCTTAGATGGTGGAAACCTCTTCCTTAAGGCGATCAACCTTGTATCTCATCCACTCGGGTTTCTGAGTCCTCCCATTTAGTACCATGTCACTCACCCTTTCCTTTGTGCGAGAAAGGCGTGAATTAAAGGTGACTATCATATCCCTAGACCTTTCCCTATGAGGATTTAGGGGAATAGAGGGATCTCGAGTTACCTCTTGCACCACCTTCTCTTGAACCATACCTGATGCGGCATCACCCTTGATGCCTTGTGCGCCCTTCGAAGACAATTCTTTTGTCATAGTCTCGGTCATAACTTTGGAATGTACCTTGGCTCCAAATACCAACTGTCATGCACTTATCTCTTTGACCGAAATTGCATGTGTAGCCTTACACTTGATTGTTAAGTCAGGCTCTTTAAAGTAACAATACCTTGCTAGAATACCAAGAATTTAAAAAGTTTCTTTTATTACAATTAAAGTGTTTATAATTTGTTAGATGGTTTGATGGGAGTGACCCCATATTTATACACTTCCACCTCCTCAATGGATGGTGGAGATCATCTTGATCCTACGGCTAAGAATGTACTTCTAGAATATTCTACAAAAATGTCTAGGATTCTAAAGGGTTCCAAAGAGTTCTAAAGTCTTCCACATGCTTCTCCTTCTCCCAGGAACTATCTATAATTGGGTTGACCCTTCTTCCTCTTTTAACCCATATTTGGGCTAAGTGTTGAACTCCAACACTTAGTCTTCTAAGCTCGTACAGCCCGATCTAATTACCTTTTATTTGGATCTAGCCCGCTCCAATTAATCTGACCGAGACACCTTGTTGTGTTTCTTACCTCCAGAAATCATGTGAACTGTAATACTTGGATCTGAAAATTTTGCTTAAAAAGATGTTAGGCTCTGAATATATTCTCCATGGCTGTTTCTTAATGAAAGCTTCATTTAAATGTACGAGGTATTTAAAACCCAGTCCTCCCCATTTGTCCTTATAAAAGATACTTTGTTAACCTAGTGCACCATTTTTCTCTCTTTGTTATTGGACCACCAAAACTCCAGAATTGCAGAGTTTAGCATTTCAAATAATGCTTTTTGGAAGCTTGTAACAAGATGTTGAGGTATGGCATCTTTGACAAAATAGCACAAGAAGATGCTACAACACTCCCTGAAGATTGACAAAACAGCAACAAAGTACAGCGACAAGCACAAGAAAGTGCTATAGCACTCTGTGGATCACAAAAGCTAAGGAAAGCTAGGCAAAAGACAAATGACAAAAACTCCTATAGCAACCCGTGATGAATTGAAGCTAGAGTAGAATGGTCGATCATCTTAAAGCTGCATGGAGAGAGTCCGGCGAGGTGCTGTAGATGTCGCAAAAGATCAGAGAGCTTTGCGAACGTCATCAAGTGATCAACAGACGTCATCATGCGGCCGGAAGTGATCCAGAAAGATAAGGCTTCTAAATTCCAATTTAGGTAACCAAATCTCGACAACTACTCAAGAATCTATGAGAAGATTCAAAAGATGCTGAGCCTCGCTACAAATCCTAAGGCAATTAGGGTTTCCAAAAGCTGATCATTGATGAAGCTATAAGAGCAATTAAAAAGCAATCGAAGCAGAGAATATACAAAACAAAAGAAACACGCACGGGCGAAGAGCAAAGACTACGAGGTAGTTTTGCAAGTTGTGTAGAGCGCAGAGGAGATCAAAACTCGCTAAATTTGGTCTAGCATTGATCCACATAACTCAACTAGAGCGCGGTGTCACGGCCCGATTATTTTGGACAAAAATATTGGGAGTTTTCCGAGCCTTTACAATACCTTACTTGGCTAAGTGGGTTCCCCAACCCTTAGCCCAACTTTGGAGACCATTAAAAGTGGACTTAAAGGGGGAAGAAGCCCAATTGATGGAGGCCCACGTCCAAGATCTAGAAAGCTGTGGAAGAGAACACTTAGGAAGACTTTGGGAGTTTCCGGAAGATGGTGGAAGGGTCTCCATTCTTGTAGATATTCTGGAATATTCCAGACTTGTATTTGTAGCCGTAGGATAGAATTAATCTCGGACGTCCATTGGGGAAGCCTATGTGTATAAATAGGTGAGGAGTCATTCAATCCAAACTAACCAAGTAAATAGGTGAAATCGTTAAGCCACGAAGGGAGAAGTCGACCACAAGGGAAGTTTGGTTTGCTAAGTTGGAGACTGGTGTTAGAGATCTGTTCAACCGCATCGGGGGATGCGAGGAGAACATGGAGACCTTGGAGTCACGGGTGGATCTCACCGAGGGGAAGGTGGATACCATCTGAAGCCATGTAGATTCCTTAGGGGAGGAACTACTAGCCAAAATCTTCCAACATGTCAATACCATCCTTTGAACATGGCGAGATGAGCAAGAGGAGCACGAGGCAAAGGTTGTCACTCTAGAAGCTCAAGTAGAGGAGTTGAAATCTTCGTTGGATAAGGCCAACTCCGAGGTGGCAAGATTACGACAAGGTCGAAGAGGAGGAGATGTGATCCTCTTCATTCGGGAAGTCCCAAGGGTTGCGGATGTGCCAAAACCCAGGGATCACGCAAGGCGGAGGATATTGACAATTTCATGTGGCACATAGAGCGCTACTTTGAAGCTATCCAATTGGATGATCTTGCAAAGGTGAGTACCGCATCCCTCTACTTAAGTGATCTTGCAGCCACTTGGTGGCGTAGGAAGCATGGGAAAATGCAAAGGGGATTATGCAAGATCGACACATGGGAGGCATTTGTGGCGGAACTTAAGAGACAATTCTATCCAGCCAATGCCATCCATGAAGCCAGGAAGAAACTAAAGTAGTTGAAGCATGTATCGTCACTCCAAAACTATGTAAAGGAGTTCTCAACACTCATGCTCCAACTCCCCGACGTTAGTGAAGCAGAACTCTTTTTCAACTTCATGGACGGGCTATAGCCATGGGCGAGGATGGAGCTAGAAAGAAGGGATGTCGAGACACCGCCACGGAGATGACAATTGCGGAATCCTTGCCCGGGTACTATAGAGGGGCAGGGGAGTCTACCTCTAAGCCAACGGCTAAGAAGGGTAACTTTATCAAAGGTGGGGGAGCGCACGAGTTAAGGGATCCCAAGCCCAAGTTCGGGGGAGGGAAACCATTCCAAGAAGAAGGAAACCAGGGTAAGACAATGGAACGAAAAACAAGGACGGATTGCTTCTTATGTGGAGGGCCACATTGAGCTAAGGAGTGTCCAAAGAGGAATGCGCTCAATGTCATTCTAGAAGGGGAGCAAGAGGAGGAAGCAACGATGGGATGCATCAAGCTTCTCTCGGCGTTAAAGGTGAGTCCCACTACTCACAAAGTTGGTGATCGAACATTAATTTATGTGGATGGAAAGGTCGGTGGGAAGTTCTTACCCATCATGGTTGACACGAGAGCCACACATAACTTCATCCAACCCAGTGAGGCGAGGCGATTGGGGCTAAAGACGGAGAAAATAAAGGGTTGGTTGAAGACAGTGAACACCAAAGCTAGGCCCTTGGATGAGGTTGCGAAAGGCGTGGAGTTACAATTCGGGACGTGGGGAGGTAAAGTGAACTTCTTGATTGCCCATATGAACGATTTTAAATGTGTGTTGGGAATGGATTCCTTCGCCAGTTTGATGTGCTAGCTTGGCCTCACAGAAATACTATGCTAATCTTGGAAGGAGGTCCACATATGGTATCCACAACAACCAAAGCCAACTTGGACACTATGTGCTTGTCTGCGATGCAAGTAAAGCAGGGATTGATAAAAGGGCACGAAACTTGGCTAGCATCCCTCAAACTTGACGAAGGCTCACACGAAGGCGACGAGGAAGTACCAATGGGAATCAAGGAGGTTCTTGAAGAGTTCAAAGATGTGATGCTTGCCGCGCTATCGAAGAAACTACCCCCAAGGCGAGAGGTAGATCATAAGATTGAATTCGAGCTGGGAGCTCAACCACCATCCAAGGCACCCTACCGAATGGCCCCACCAGAATTGGAGGAGCTAAGGAGGCAACTAAAAGAGTTGATGGATGCGGGATATATCCAACCCTCGAAAGCCCCATATGGAGCACCGGTGTTATTCCAAAGGAAGCATGATGAATCGTTGCAATTATGCATCGACTATCGAACTCTCAACAAGGTAACCATCAAGAACAAGTATCTGATTCCTTTGATCTCTGACTTGTTCGACCAGCTAGGCCATGCCAAGTACTTTACCAAGTTGGAACTTCGGTCGGGTTACTATCAAGTGAGGATAGCCGAAGGAGATGAGCCAAAGACCACTTGTGTGACTCGCTATGGATCCTTCGAGTTCTTGGTGATGCCCCAGCGACGTTCTGCACGCTTATGAACAAGATCTTCCATCCATATTTGGATCTATTCATAGTGGTATATCTAGATGACATAGTCATCTATAGTAACACATTGGAGGGGCACGCCGAACATTTGAGGATCGTATTCCAAGTACTTCAGGAGAACGAGCTATATGTCAAGAGGGAGAAGTGTTCATTCACAAGGCAAGACATGCACTTCTTGGGCCATGTCACTAGGGATGGCAAGCTACTGATGGATAAAGACAAAGTCAGAGCTATCGAGGAATGGGAGGCTCTGAAGAAGGTTACCGAATTGCGATCTTTCCTTGGATTGGTGAACTACTATAGAAGGTTCATCCAAGGATATTCAGCCAAGGCGACACCTCTGACCGATTTTTTGAAGAAGGGAAAGTCTTGGGAGTGGACGGCAAAGTGCGAGGAGGCCTTTGCAAGTTTGAAGAAGGCAGTCATAGAAGAACCAACATTGGTCCTGCCGGACTGCACTACGCCATATGAGGTCCACACCGACGCATCAGACTTTGCTATTGGAGGCGTACTTATACAAGAGGGACATCCGATTGCCTATGAGAGTCGAAAACTTAATGAGACTTAATGCCGCTACACCGTGCAAGAAAAGGAGATGACGGCGGTAGTTCATTGCTTGCAGGTTTGGAGGCACTATCTCTTAGGGTCGAAGTTTGTGGTGAAGATAGACAATGTGGCGACAAGTTACTTCAACATCCAAAAGAAGTTAAGTCCAAAGCAAGCGAGGTGGAAACACTTCTTGGCGGAGTTCGATATGGAGTTCGAGTATAAGCCCGGCAAAGTCAATGTGGTGGCGGACGCATTAAGTCGCAAGGCGGAGCTTGCGGCTATTTCTGAAGTCCTAGGAGGCCTGTTAGAGAAGATGCGAGAGGGACTTGGACATGATCCCGTGACCAAAATGCTGGTAAACTTGGTCAAGGAGAAGAAGGCGAAGCGCTTTTGGCTCGAAGACGACCTTCTATACACAAAGGGACGGAGGATCTATGTGCCCAAGTGGGAGGGGCTACAGCGTACGATTATTCGGGAGTGCCACAATACAAAATGGGCGGGTCATCCGAGGCAAAGGCAAACTAGACCTTTGGTGGAAGCTCAATACTATTGGCCGAAGATGAGGGACGAAATCGAGGCCTATGTGAAGACCTGTCTTGTGTGCCAGCAAGATAAGTTGGAGAATCAGATGCCTGGAGGTCTTTTAGAACCCATACCGAGTCGACCATGGGAGAGTGTTAGCATCGACTTCATCAATGCCCTGCCAAAATCCGAAGGATTCGGGAGCATAATGGTCATGGTTGATCGATTCTCTAAGTATGGGACGTTCATACCCGCACTTCGGGATTGTACCGCGGAGGAGGCAGCCCGGTTTTTCTTCAAGAACATGGTGAAACTTTGGGGCTTGCCGAGGAACATCGTGAGTGGCCGAGACCCTCGCTTCACAGGGAAGTTCTGGACGGAGCTCTTTAAACTCTTGGGTCCGAGCTACATTTTTTGACGAGCTTCTATCCACAGACCGATGGCCATACGGAGAGGGTCAACTCACTCGTGGAACTTTACTTGAGGCACTTCTGAGTGCTAACCAGAGAGATTGGGCAAAGCTCATGGACGTGGCGCAGTTCTCTTACAACTTACAAAGGAGCGAGTCAACGAATAAGAGTCCATTTGAGCTAGCCATGGGGCAACAACCGCTCACTCCTCAATCGGGAAAGAGTCCATCGGCGTTCAAAGAGGCCAAGTCCTGGAAAGAGCAAGCTGATATAGCTCAATCTTACTTAGACAAGGCGGCAAGGAAGATGAAAAAGTGGGCGGATAAAAAGAGGAGACATGTGGAATTCCGCGTTGGGGACTTAGTGCTTGTCAAATTCAACTTGGATCAACGTAAGCGGCGTGGAACCTCCACAAGAGTCTCATGCGGTGGCATGAAAGACCTTGTCCCATCATACAAAAAGTCGGTAAAGCTTCGTACAAGGTTGATCTACCGCCAACTTTGAAGAAGATTCACCCTATCTTTCACGCCAGGTGTTTAAGACCTTTTCATGGAGACGAGGAAGACGCATCAAGGGGCGTATCTTTGAGAGAACCACCATCCATCCTCAACTCTTTTGATAAGGAGGTTGACCACATCGAGGCGAAACGAGTTGTACGGCGAAAGAGTCATCCTCCAAGTACCCAAAACTTGGTATTTTGGAAGGGACTTCCGGATAGCGAGGCGAGTTGGGAACCCGTCGAGTCCTTGTGGCAGTTCAAGGACAAAGTTCAAGACTTTGAAGAGGCATCGAGAAGGACGTCGACGGATTAAGTAGGGGAGGATGTCACGGCCCGATTATTTTGGACAAAAATATTAGGAGTTTTCCGGGCCTTGACAATACCTTACTTGGCTAAGTGGGTTCCCCAACCCTTCGCCCAACTTTGGAGACCATTAAAAGTGGATTTAAAGGGGGAAGAAGCCCAATTGATGGAGGCCCACGTCCAAGATCTAGAAGGCTATGGAAGAGAACACTTTGAAAGACTTTGGAAGCTTCCGGAAGATGGTGGAAGGGTCTCCACTCTTGTCGATATTCTGGAATATTCCAGACTTGTATTTGCAGCCGTAGGATAGAATTAATCTCGGTCGTCCATTGAGGAAGTCTATGTGTATAAATAGGTGAGGAGTCATTCACTCCAAACCAACCAAATAAATTGATACAAAGCATTCTCCAAGAAATCTCTCCTTTCTCAAGTTTTTAGCCTTTTGCATCATCTTTTCAAGGGAAGGCTTACTTAGCTAAGCAACTTCGGGAAAAATCTAGCTAAGTGCCGCAAGACTTAGTAGTCAATATTTAAGTCAGTGACAGCGGCTCGTTGAAGGATCAATCAGTTTTTTTGAAGAACAACAACGAACAGGTGCTATTGCAGGCTGTTTGAGAGCTAAACGACCATCCTTGATAGTGTCAGGTTGGCATTGATCAAGCGGAGTAAGATCTGGGTTTGAAGAACTCAGCAGGAGTCCGACTATTTGGCAGAGAATGCTAGAAGAGTCGTCGATTGAAGTTACAGCAATTCTGGTATAGAAGTTGCTATATCATTTCGTGTACTACACATTGTAATAGGATAAGCTAAGTCTGTGTGTAGGGTCTATAGCTATTTTTTACTGGAAGTGTGTAGGTAGCTAGCACGAAGCGACTCTGTGTGATCAGACTGCGAGTTAGTCTGTGTGATCAGATTGAGCTGAGGTGGATCTAGGTTAGTACTAGTGGTTAAACTAGCGTGGCTTCGTTTTGGAATCCATTGTACTGTAACAGATATAATGAAACCTTGAAAATCAGGATTTGTCCTCCCTAGACGTAAGCTGTTTTCGAATTGGTTGAACAAACTGATTGGTGTCTTTCAGATTCAGCCAGAGAAACAAATTCCGCAAAGTGATACACGGAGTGCTATAGCAATCGCTGTAACTCTTTAATAGCAGCGCGCGGTAAATTTCACAAGACATTACATATTATGGAATAACTTGTAGTACAAATTTATTTAGAATCTCTTTACCAGCCGCAGATAAAAGATTATGCCTCCAGTGATTGATTTGACCTTGTATTCTATCTTCAACTCCTCTAAAGGTGTCTGACATATTTTGCCCAACCACCATACGCAGGCGCAAATATTTTCTTTGTTATCTACAACTTTAACACCCATCACGTTGCATATTCTAGATTTTCACTCTTAGGCCCTATTCTTTTACACTTAAATTTTCAGTAAATAAGTTAAGTTAAGTTAGAGAACTATTATTTTTTACTATTTCATATTAGTTTGTTGGTGATAGTGGGATTAAGGATGGATGGTGGTGGTAGATGGTGGGATGAGAGGTGAGTGGTGGGAGTGGGTGGTGTTGTGATGGTAGGATGAGAGGTGAGTGGTGGGAGTGGGGTGGTGGGTGTGTAAAGTGGGTGGTGTTGTGGTGGTGGTGGGATTGGGGGTGGCTGTGGTGGTGGTGGTGGGATTGTGGTTGTGGTGTTTTGATGGTGGGATGATGGTGGTGTTGTAATGGTTGTGGTTGTGTTGTGGTGGTATTGTGGTGGTGGGATGGTGTGATGGTGGTGTGGTTGTGGTGCTAGGAAAGAGATGATGAATAGTAATTTAAGTACTTAAGTTAAGTTAAATTCAACAAAGTTAAGTACTTTAGTAAATAAGTTCAACTCAAAAAAACAGACCCTTTCTGGTGTTTTTACTTTTAGATTCCTTTTATTTCTCATGCCATATTTGTAGGAAAAATGGTGAAAACGTGTGAAAAATAATCATGAATATATACCTTAAAATGAGAAGTATTTGATCCATGATTATTTTTAAGCCAAAAGTTAATTAGAGGCCACGTTTTAACTTAGAAGCCTTCAGGCGTCGCCTGGGAAGTGTGGTGTTGAGTTCTCGACCAAATCCCTTGAATCCCTCATCGAATTGCAATACTGGTTTCGCCCTCCCATGGGCTTATCAGGGGAGCGAGCATAGCTCCCGACCAGTAGGTGCTCGGATAGCATAGCTACCGAGACGCGTACACCTTAAGCGCTATATTCCTCCCCTGATGGGGCAACCAGTAGGCAATTCATCAGGGCAAGGTCACAGTCGCATTTTCTCGGCCAGGGGGCAGCCAAAGCCAAATCCTCTCAAAGTCGGGTCCTATCAAGTACCCGCCCGTCGAAGATAGACCTTGTCCCCAAGGTCAAGAATTCGATTGTTTTCCTTGCCAGTCTCAGTGCATTGAGATTTCCTTTAGGTCTTTTGACGTCTCATACAGCCATCGCCTAGAGGTTCATTTTGAGCTTCGAAAAGAATGTTGTGCGGAGATTTTCCCTTGCAGCGACGTCCCATTCCATCGACTTAACAAGGTTCTCTTTTGCACTTCCATTCTTCCGCACTGCACTGTTTGGATCTCGAGGATTAATGTTGATCCCGACGAAGTTGTTGGTCTACGCCTCTTCTCGACTAGCCCGGCTCTTTGGCATGGGGGGTCTTCTTTCCAAGGCGGGCATATGGACACACTCTTCTCGATTGCCCCTAGGGTCTTCACTTTTTTTGGTCTACTAGCGACCGATCCTGAGCTTCACACTGGGCCTCAAAGTTCTTAGACCATTTGTCGGGTTTCAATCTTCTTTTCGAGTAGTGTCCTTCCCAAAATCGTGCACGACGCATTTTGTGGTCGTGTCAGCTCTGATACCAAATGTTGAGTTCTCAACCAAATCCCTCGAATCCCTCATCGAATTGCCATACTGGTTTCGCCCTCCCATGGGCTCATCAGGGGAGCGGGTACAGCTCCCATCCAGTAGGCGCTCGGATAGCATAGCTACCGAGACGCGTAAACCTTAACCGTTATATTCCTCCCCTAATGTGGGGGCAACTAGCAGGCAATTCATCAGGGCAAGGTCACAATCGCATTTTCTCGGACAGGGGGCAGCCAAAGCCAAATCCTCTTAAAGTAGGGTCCTATCATGTGGCTTAAGTGATGACGCCTGAAAGGTCTTTAAGGACATTTAAGCACCTTTACTAACCAAGCGTCGCCTAGAACCAAGTTGAGGCGACTCCTGGTGAGGAATCTCTTGGACCAACTTAACGGATGTCTGAGGGGTCTTTAAGAACATTTAAGTTCATTTAAGAACCGAGGCGTCGCTTGGCTCATAAAGATTGAGGCGATGCCTGAAGATCTTAATGAACATTTAAGTTCCTTTAAGGACCAAGGCGTCGCCTAGCTCATAAGATCGAGGCAAGGCCTGAGTTGAATAAATGACTTTCTAAGTGCATTTACGAGCATTCCAGCAATCATAACTCGGAATGAGGCCTTGCCTGGCTCTAAATCAAGGTGACGCCTGAGTCTATATAATAGCTTTTAAGAGCATTCAAGCGATGCCTCAAGTGAGGTGTTGCTTGGGCTAAAACTGAGGTGACGCCTGGAGCGTTACAGCTTTTCTCTTCATTTGATACATGTGGAAAACACACAAAGGTACCTGCTCGATAAAGAGTTCTTTGAGAACTTTCCAAAGTCCCTCCCCCTTTGAAGGTTAAGCCACCTTCGAGCGTGTTTTGAGTTTCAAATTCTTCATGGGTATCTTTTGGTGATAGTGGAAGGAACGCAAAGATCGAGGATCTAGTTCGTCGTGCACGAATAGTAGCCACAAATGGTAGCACGAAAGAATCCTAGCATCGAAGGGAGGCCAATCACTAAGGAAATCATCGAACGAGCCTCAACTCGTTCAGAGATTTCCTTATTCTGGGTTTGTATTTCTACTTCAATAACTTTATATTTCTTTATTTATGTAAGAAATATTCATTAGGTTGAACTTCGAGAGATGTCAACAAAAGATGTTGTTATACTCGACAACCTTAGGGTTTGCTCGATTTTAACCTAGGAACCTCCTACTCTTTTAGAGGAAGAGATCGGCCCTTAGGTGCTCAAGGCATTCATCGCATGGGGAGACTCAGTTTATGATGTCGCAACTATGTAATGAACTACGTGGAATACTCACTATACAATGTGTATTAGTGCCAAATGCTCCTCTTAGGAGCTTTGGAAATTTTTGGATCAAAAATACATAACCGAGGATGCGGACTCCAAGAAATATAATGTGGGCCGCTTCCTTGAGTTCCAAAATGGTGGATTGAAAGACTATAGTCAGTCAAGTACAGGAACTATAATTGATCATTCATGAAATCCATACTAAATGGAAGATGATTAGTGAATCTTTTAAGGTTGCCTCGGCAATCAACAATCTGCCTCAGGGTTGGATGGACTTCAAGAACTATCTCAACCATAAACGCAAGGAGATGAGTTTTGAAGACTAGGTGGTTCATCGTCGGGTTGAGGAAGATAACTATGGATCTGACAGAAGGCTGAAAGCACTGTCAGAGAGAGTTAACGTGGTACAACTCGATGAAAGCTCAAAGAACAACGCACCCTCCAAGAGGATTGGACCAACCGGTATAGCCTTAAGCAACAACCCAAGTTTGAGGGGAAATGCAATAACTGTGACAAAGATGGTCACAAAATTGTTGATTGCAAGAGACCTCAAAGTAAGAAGAAGGAAGAAAATGCAACAGAAGTAGATGCAAACTACCTCGTGGCAGTGATATCCAAGCTAAACATGGTGGAATCTAACCCCAAGGAATGGTGGCTGGATACTAGATCTACTTGCCATGTATGCTCTGACGACAAAGCTTTCTCCAGTCTAGAATTGAGAGAAGATATACATCGATAGCTCTACGACCGCTGAGTCAAGGGGAAGGGTACGGTTATACTAAAAATGAAATCAGAAATATAGCTGAAGCTGATGCGCATTCTTCATGTGTCTGAGATGTGGAAGAATATCGTTTCTAGTACACTACTATTAGTCTTGGCTTTAGAATGTCCAATGAGTTCCAAAAAGTAGTCATCACAAAGAATGGCATGCTGTGGGGAAGGATTGTGTAAAAGATGGCATGTGAAAACTTAATGTAAATGTCATTTTTCCCAAAGAGATAAATGAAAGTGATTCTTCTGTTTATTTGCTTGTGTTCTCTAATTTATAGCATAAACGATCTGGTCATATAAATTATGACACGGTAAGAAAACTAATAGATTTAGAGTGTATGCCAAATGTCATATAGATTCCAAAGACAAGTGCAAATTTTGTTTAGAAGCCAAGCAAACAAGAACACAATTTCATAATGTTGAAAGGGAGAGTGAGTCCCAGGATTTAATCCATAATGATCTATGTGATTTGAATTCATGCCAACTAGAGGTCGTAAAATATATTTTTTAACATTCATTAATGATAATACAAAATATTATTATGTATACTTGTTGAAAAGAAAAGACAAGATAATTGAGAAATTTGCCGAATACAAACTCGAAGTTGAGAATCAACTCAACTGAAAAGTAAAAAGGTGTAGAAGTGACCGTGGAGGTGAATATGAATAACCGTTTGGGTTCTTTTTGTGATTCACACAATATTATTCACGAAGTGACTCCACCGTACTCACCACAGTCAAACAGCGTTACCAAATGAAAGAAATGTACTCAGAAAGAGATGATGAATGCGATGTTATTAAGCTCTGAGTTATCCAATAGAATGTGGGGGGAAGTCATCTTATCGTACTCACCTTATGAGTTATTTAAGGGAAGGAAGCCTTCTTCTAAATAGTTGCGAATGTGGGAGTGCCTAGCTAAGGTTTTTCCTACAATAATGAGAATAAGACTGCGTGTTCATTGGTTATGCACAAAACAGTACTGCGTATAGATTCCTTGTGTATGAATCAAAAAGACATCGATATACACAAGAATTCCATAATGGAATCAAGGAATGCTACATTCTTCGAAGAGGTTTTTCCTTATAAGTCTAAGGAAAACGAACTTGGTTCATTCATCAGATACCTGAAGGTGTTGAGCGATTAACTCAACAACATGAGGGAGAATCTGTAATGGAGGTGGAACTTAAAGAGTTGAGATGTAGCAAGCGAGCTAAGTGTGGACTTGATTTCCTAACATATATGCTTAAAAAAGCCATAAGGAGTGAGATAGACTTCATTATACAATATTGTACTTGGAAATTGGTTGAGCTTCCTAAGGGAAGTAAACCATTTGGTTCCAAATGGGTCTTTACAAGGAAGATGAAGTGATTTGCACAATTTGGAAACTCATCAAATGGATGTGAAAACAGCCTTCCTCAATGAAAATCTTGACGAAGAAATCTACATGGATCAACCTGAGAGCTTTTAAGAGCACTCAGGCGACGCCTGATTATAGGCGAGGCGTCGCTAGTGGACACTTCAAAATTCCTTTATTTTGTTCTTGTTTTGTGCTTCTTTTGTATTTCTACAAAGTCATTTAGAGCATAAAATTAACAAATAAGAGGAAAAAGGGTCAACTTGCCTCAAGAATCTTTCCGGAAAATTTTTCTACCGAGATTTCCTAAAAACTCACATTATACGAATCAGATTTTACAAAAACCATGATCTTGCAAATCCATCTTTTGGAATAGCCCAATTTCAGTAGAATATTTTGCAAGAAATATCACTCATCTCTGCCAAACGCTTTGCTCATATCAAATTTTAATAGCATCTACACCCATAGAAATGCCATATGCTATGAGAGAAAGTTCTCACTGAGCAATTCCTATTACTATTCATCAAACAGTAACAGCATTTTGTACATTAGCATTCTATAAGAGAACTTTTATTACTATTCAAAAAAAATAATTGAATTTTTTTTCACTAGTTTGACTGTATATGATTTCTTGATTAATAATTGAGCAAGGTTTCGATAAGATTTCGTTCCAATTAGTATGAGACACGTGTATAGAAGGATAATGTTTGAAATCTTATAAAACAGGGTTTGACCTTTAATTGCAATCACACCTTCTTCACCTGCTCCAGCTTTATTTGTGCAATGGATCCTTACGAATATATAAAACAAGGATTGACGTCTAATGCGTTTACAATTTATGATGGGCCAACAGACCAGAATGGTAATCAAATGCACCATGATCCTGTTGAAAGAGCTCAGCAATCGCAAGTCTTCAGTGATCGTCTTACAAGCCTCCAGTCTGCGTATCCGCACGCGCAACTACAATATGATCTAGTAAAGCACAACTGGTATATGGAAACTGGTGAACAACTTTAATCATCAAAGTTTAATGGATGATAACAATTTGCAAAATCATCAGAACCACCAGCTTCGTTGTGGTCATCCTCATCATGCCATTGAAGAATTTCAACCTTCCTCTTTGAAAAGAACTTCTTTGATTTTGGGTAATTATGTCTATATCCATAAGCATGATTCTGCTTTCCTCCTCCCTTTTTCTTAAACTAAATTGATGTTGTTGCATTTTCCATTCTCAATCCATTCTTTGTTGGTTCTGCTCGAGAAGTTGTTGTTGCATTTTCCAATCTCGCTCCATTTGTAGTTGATTCTACTCAAAATGTTGTTTTTGAGTTTCTATGCTCAATAAAGCTTCATTTTGTGCTTCATTGATTGTTGTAACAACCTTCTTACCTTTTTTTTAGCTTCCCTTGTCGCCTTTACTCCCGGAGGTCTAACCGGACTTAAAGAACTTCTGGGATTACTTTCGGGTGTAGAAAATCTCGGTTCCTCAATGTCAAGATTTGTGGGTACCTCACTCGTACGCACTTAATCAACTATCGGGCTAGCTTCATATGTGTAAGTAGGCGGAATATTGGTTCAACCGTAGCAAATGTTTGATGATCCTTCACTTGTTCGTTGTTCCCAACATTCAAATTGTGTAAATGCTTCCTTATATTTGGCAACAAATAGAATTTGAGCTTCCCTTGTCTAAAAAATGTATGATGAGATATTGTGTAAACACATCATCATAATGTGCAAAATAAATTTGTAATAATATAATAAAAAAGATAATAAAATAACTACCTCATCTTGTAAATTACATCCCAATTTGAATTTCGTTTTGCATATGCAAGATTAGAACCCAAAAAAACCAATAGGGGTTTCAATTTGGATAAACGAGCTTGAAGCGTGGATAGAGTTCTCTTTGTCTTAATGATCATAATTGCATACTCATCTCTAACCCAATTTCGTTGATAGTCGGCATGAATCTTTTCCCATACTTTGTTCACCTTTTGTTTGCTCCAGAAAATTGGATCAACGGATTGACGGCAATAGGATATGCACAATTGTACATCTTCAGAAGTAGACCAATTGATATTGGGAGCCATTTGAATGTGGAAAAGACAAATGTTTGAAAACATTTCTAGAGTCAAATTGGAGTAAATTGGGAGTACCTAAAATTTTATATTTATAGACAAAAATATGAGACAACTGAAATTAAATTTATCTTGATCTTTTATTTTTTTACAATTAATTAATTAATTACAACGGTTCATACCAAAGAACCGTTGCAATAAACCCGTTGGCCATACTTGCTCTCTGGCTTGCTGCCAGCCATTGCCTGGCAGCAAGTTCTCTTTATGTCCTGCCCGCCACTGCCAAAATGCTGGACCGTTGCATGCCATTTTCATCTTTAATTCCTGCCAGTGCTGTCAGAAAATGGCAGCGGTGCAGATGCCCTAAAGATAACTTTTTGTGGTTGTGATGGTGTGGTGGGAAAGTGATGATGAATAGTAATTGAAGTACTTAAGTTAAGTTCAGTTCAATTAAATTAAGCTAATTACTTCGGTAAATAGTTTAATTCCACCACCACCACCACCACCACTCCACCATAATATCGCCACCGCCACCACCATAACACTACAATAACACCACCACCATCAGAATACCACTAGTACCACCATCACAACATCACCATAATCAAAACACCGTCATAATAAAAAATAATATTTAATTTAACTAAATTTAATTTATTTATTAAAAATTTAAATACCAAAAAACATGGCCTGCCGTAAAGTATCCGGTTAGCTAACACTTTGGTGATAATTTGAAAAACGCATTGTATAAACTTGTTGGCCTATATTCCTCCGCCTTTTTTTAACCTTTAATTTAAGAACTATTTTGGTTTCATCATTTGCTGTACTTAAATAATCATTATTAAGGAAATTTAGCTACCTCTGGTGGCACTTTGTGCTTCCTAGTTTTTTTTTTTTTTATATATAAAAATGGCAGAGAATAATCCATCGGTTGCTCATTGGGAAGAGTGCGCTTTTGATCTCGTGAAGTGCTAGGAACTCCACTTCCCCGTTGATACTGTCTCTAAGACGATTAACCATCTAAAAATATGTTTGCACGATTAGCCAGTCGAAACGGCCAAGCAGCAAACTTTTCCAACCAAATTGAAATGGGGCAATGAAAAAGCTGAGCTCTCCCCATTATTGTCTTCTCTAACAGATCTGATTAGCTAGATGTATCTAACCAACTCCACAACCACATGGACTGCTCCGTTTCTTTCTGATCTCCGTCGCTTTCCTCTGCTGTGACTCTCCAGCTGTCCAGATAGCAACTCTAATCTTTTGAACAAGAAAAAAGTGGACCTAGACTCTCTTTATATCTGAGAGTATTGGGTAAACTGTTGTGGGTTTTATTTTCCCATGATTTTGGATCATCTGGGTGTTCTAAAGTTTCCAACTTTTCGTGATTGATTGATATGTGGAACTAATGTGGAGGGCTAGGTCACTGGGTTTGACTTATCTTGTTTGCTGAACTGTTTTTCTTTCTTTTTTTTTTATCTGAGTTTTTGGCTTCTTGTTGTGGTTCTTGCGAGCCTTGATATTGAGTCATTTCAGCAGCTCTACTGTAAGGTTACTTTCAGCATTCTTGATTGATGTATGGGGTAGCTTAATTCTTAGATATGAGGGTTCTTCTGTTTAATTTAATTGAAGTTGTAGTGGGAGGCTGCTCTACTTATAGTGTTTGAGAGATGGTACCTTTTCAATAATGGAAGCTTTCATATTCAACGTGCTTTAGTTTGGTTCATTTGTGTGATTTATTTCTCTTGTAGTTTCTGCCACTATTGGTTACACAATCTAATTTATGGTCTATCTTTTCAGGGCGGGACAGCTGGGGTTGGGTGTATTAATCGACATTCATTTCGGATGTGTACGAATTCTGGACGGTCGTGGGTGAAATGAGGGATGTTATCACAATTGATGAACTTCTTAAAAGGCTGCTGGATGCCTTCATCAGAGGGTTACAGCCATACACATATGGATTCAAATGGCTGCCAAGATGGCCTTCTTTGGTACAAAGACTGTGGGAGGCACTTGGCTGGTGATTTCTCCATGGCTGTCATCCAGGCCAACAATTTACTGGAGGATCAAAGTCAAATTGAATCGGGACCGTTGAGTTCCCTTGAATCTGGACCCCACGGGACGTTTGTTGGTGTGTATGATGGTCACGGCGGGCCGGAGACATCTCGGTTTGTCAATGACCAGCTTTTTCAGCACCTGAAAAGTAAGTTTTTCCCATTTCAATTTGTCCTGTCGATATTGTCGCTATTCATGGTTATGTAACAAACTGAGTATTGCAGGATTTACTTCAGAACAACAATCTATGTCAGTTGAAGTTATACGCAAAGCCTACCAAGCAACAGAGGAAGGCTTCCTTTCTATGGTTACTAAACAATGGTCCGTTAAACCTCAGATTGCAGCGGTCGGAACTTGTTGTCTGATTGGTGTGATCTGTGATAGGATACTTTATATTGCCAACGTTGGTGATTCTCGTGCTGTTTTAGGGAGGGTTGTGAAAGCCACCGGAGAGGTGATTGCCATCCAACTGTCAGCTGAGCACAATGTTGCCATTGAGTCTGTAAGGCAGGAAATGCACTCCTTGCATCCGGATGATTCACACATTGTGGTCTTAAAGCACAATGTTTGGCGTGTGAAGGGGTTGATACAGGTAAGTGTTGTTTTTTTTTATATATAGTAATTTGTTTGGACATCTCATATCATTGCCCGCTAGCCCTTTTAGGTCTGTAGACATAAACACTGGATCTTCTTCAGCTATATGCTATTCTTTGTGTGTCCGTAAGAAACTTCTGCCATGACGTCATTTGTTGCATCATCGTGAGAATAACCATTTCAATAAGAAACCGAAACCTCACATGTTGTTGCAATTGCAAGCAAAAAGGAGCCCTGGCATCCAATTGTCGTAGGTACATATTAAATGTCTTGTAATGGAGTCAAAATAAAGTATCAAGGTATCCCCAACAAGGACTCGGAGTTGAGGCCTTATTGAGGTCATAATAATATGTGAACATCTAACTGATAAAATGTAGAAAACATAGGAGGCTAGAAGCGAATGGAACCAACAGTCAAGAATTTATAATGCGAAATTAGTTGGAAGATAATGGTGGATTTCATTTCATACAATTACATGTGTCAGGTCGTCCGGACAGGTCTTTAGTACTTGTCAGTTCTCACATGTGATATGCACATATTTCGGAGGTCGGAAGCATGAGTGCTCCTATTTTAAGTCAATTTTTAGCAGATATGGGTCAGCCTGATTTATAAAAAGACTAGTGTTTGACATTTGTAAGGAATTAGGCATGCAACTTGACATTTTGTTGAGAAATTATGTGCTTTGGATCGACACGAGCTGTATAGAAAGTTAGGATGTAAGAAGACAGTAGTAGAAAACCATTTTTAGCTTCTGATGGTACAAGTTTTGTCAAATGTTTTGGCTTGCAAAAACTGGCACCAAACCTTGGCTTACTCTCATCACATTATAATGTACTTTTTGGGCAATTGATTTGTTTTAGCCTTGTTTCCTGTGATTTCTTTGTGTTTAGGTTTCATGCTGCTCTTGTTTTCTATCACTTAAATTGTGTTAATTATCTTCTCATAAGTTTCAGCAGAGACGTTTGGGATTTTTGAGTAAGTTTTAGCTTTGTGATGCAGATTTCGAGGTCTATAGGGGATGTGTATCTCAAAAATGCTGAATTCAACAGGGAGCCTTTGTATGCAAAGTTTAGGCTGCGCGAACCATTTAGAAGACCGATACTGAGCTCAGATCCATCAATATCTGAACATGAACTCCAGCCGCATGACCAATTCGTCATATTTGCCTCTGATGGACTGTGGGAACATCTAAGTAATCAAGAAGCAGTTGATATAGTTCAGAATCACTCACACAGCGTAAGCTCATTGCCTTCAATCTAGTATCAAAGATCCCATCCTTGCCTGCATGTAGATTTTAATCAATCAATCTAAAATTGTCTTGTGTTGCGCAGGGGAGTGCTCGAAGACTCATCCAAACTGCCTTACAGGAAGCGGCTAGAAAAAGAGAGATGAGGTATGCAGACTTGAAAAAGATTGGTCGTGGGGTACGTAGACATTTTCACGACGACATTACTGTGGTCGTTGTATTTCTCGATTACAACCTTGGGAGCTCGGCCAAAGGATCTTCAGTATCCCTGCGCGGGGGTGGCATGAACCTGCCTGCAAAGACAGTAAGGACATGAAGAATTCTGCAGTGTCTTGTTGTTGTTGTTGTAGGGCTGTTGATGTACACCAGACAACAGTCAACAAATTTGGACCTCTTTAGTTGTATAAATATTGGCGCTCCTCTGAAAGGCCAGAGTTTCTAGTTTCATCAAGGATGCATCTTGACAATTGTTCCCCTAATATTATATTGCCATTATTTATCTTCCAAGCATGCATAATCAAAAATCACTTTCAACATAAATACATCCTTGTTCTAAAATATCCTAATTTAATCGGTTCAAAAGAACGCACCCTAGACTAGGATTAGTCAGGTTTAGATATCTTTTGATAGTTACAAGAAATAAAGCAGATGTTGGCGTCCTAGGAGTTGGGGAGAACTCACAAGAAATAAGATGCATCATGAGGTTAAAAGGGAGATATGATCACAGGGTCGCCTAGGACATGACCATTGGGGTTTGGGAGAAGGCAAAACAAAAGAAATAATATCACAGACTAAAGCATTACAACTGAACTCCGCCCCATGAAACATCTCCAAGATGAAACATTTACATCACGTCATAATAT
Source organism: Umbilicus rupestris (assembly GCA_963678935.1). Taxonomy (NCBI): domain Eukaryota; kingdom Viridiplantae; phylum Streptophyta; class Magnoliopsida; order Saxifragales; family Crassulaceae; genus Umbilicus; species Umbilicus rupestris. The sequence continues at coordinate 10,294,617 of OY787622.1, forward strand.
AAAAGCACACTTTCGATGGAACATTTGAAGCCAATACAGCACGAGAGCCACTGAATTTGGTATTGCGTATGGATCTCCATTACACGAAGGAAGTCATTGCTGCTAATCTGCTAATTGCATCGTCGGTATTTATGATTATGACTCCATGTATTGGGATGGTGGAGGGCTTGTTCTTGTCTTCATGGAATCTAGTGATTAAATAAAAAAGCATCGGATTGTTTGAGTTGAAGATGATTTTTTATGTATAACAAGGAAAAAATAACCATTTGTTTGAGCATCAAATATGCAGATGACAGCAGTTGGGAAACAAATGGATGATTTTTAACTTAAATATACCTTGCATCCCACGTATCTCTATTTCTCGCCATTCTTGAACAAGGGCACAACAGCAGCACATCACATGAGAGAGAAGATCGTCAATACAGCCACCCTGAAAAATTCTGGACAATAAGCATCATATAGATAATCTTCTTTCATTAGAAGCCAAGCATATGCATGTTAGTACACAGAACAGGGGCCCACTCGCGACCACTTCAGCTAGAAATGACCATTAGGGATAAACTATATTCAGTTCATGACAGTATCCCCCAGGCTTACTTCTGACTAAGACAAAAGTAGAGTCAACTGTAAGCAGGTTGAATCCTAATAACGACTAGCATGATTCGACCTGGAAGTAATGGTCCACATTTATAGGCTAGCACTGAGGGTGACCTATACAACAGAATCCTAATGATGCTACACAAAGAGATTCAGTATGTTACCGTGATGCTTAAGGTCTTACGAAGCTTCCTTCTGATGCAGCAAGTGTAGCAACAGCATGAAAGAACTAATGAATATGCCATCAACTCATTGCAAGCATCTCCTGTAGCTGACCAAACATGCACATGAAATTCTGAGTAACACACCGTCAGCAGGCCACATCACACGAACTGAAAAATCTACAAGTTTTGTAAAATACCGCAGATTCTACAGTGTCTAATTTGCAGATACAAGAAATGTATGTATTATACAAAGTAGTAATGATACCATAAAGCATATTCCATAACAATAAGAGTTTAAAATCAACTTACGCATTAGAAAGCATGCAGAATTCGACACATGCAGATAAAAATTTGAAATGACACTTACACATATGTCTGCCTGTTGCGACAGTAGCAATCTTTGAAAATGTACTGCATGGACAAAACAGAGTCTTCAAACCTGCAAGACACCATGGAATTATTTCAGAACACATTCTACATTTCTTCCAACCCCGCATGAATGGGAAGAAGAAAAACAGGTTGTTTACTTGATAAGTACATGAAGATGCAACCCGCATTGCAGGACGGTTATATATTTAAAAATTTACTTGCAAAACACTGGAGTAGATGGAGCATCACATAAAAATGTTTAAAATAATGAATATGCACATACAAAGACCAGGTTCTGAGCAACATCCAAGCAAGTCAGCATGCCATTCTTCATGTAGATGTGACCCTCTACTTGAGAGCAAATCATGCCCTGAAGAAACTGATGAAATATTCCTGAAACAGAGATTTTGATTGCTATTTTGGAAGAAAATTCAAATTATAAAATACTGTAGGGCAGTAAGAGATTAAATAGACCGGACAAAAGCCAGTTCCATTGAAATATGTTAATATTAGAATCTTCGGGCGGTGATGTTACCTTGAATTTGTGTCAGATTCGGTCTTTGTATGATAGTGATTAGTAGTGTGTTCATCGCTAGTGACATCAGAGTAAGTTTTCTCCAACTTCTTGGAGTGCTTTTGTGGTGAGCCCTCTTCCGGTAATGAATTTGCAGAAATTGCTTCAGTGACCTCAAGCAGATGTTGAATTACTTGGCACTGCTGAACATCTAAGTTAGCTTGCGACTGATGCAGTTCAAGTTGCAGTTTCTGACTTTCTTTCTTTAGTGCGTCCTTAAACGGCAAGTTTGGGTAGGAACACGAGAGAGTTTTCTTTAGCATGGTAGTGTCTCTAACCGTTTGCTCAGGATTTAAAATGACATGTTGTACTTTTTGATCTTCGTCATCAAGTGTATACTCTCTCTGATCCATCTCGATAAATTCAAGTCGCTCCTACCAATTAAAACAAAAAAACAGGGATCAGACACTTATATGTAGTTCATGATTGATAATACCATGGGTACAGAGGCCTGGCAAATAACACTTAATGTATAATCTATTCACGAAAAGAGTTAGACCAATTTCACATTTAAATTTTTCCACATTGCACATAAAATATCTGTTTAACCGCTGCTCTTCGTTTACTTCAACTGTGACCAGACAATGAGGCATTTAAAAAGTTTACTTACTGCACAAGGTGGGGTTCAAGAATACAATTTTCATTTCTCAACCATTTATGCAGTAGATGTTAATGTTGTAGTAATGCTTAAATTCTTTGACATGAGTGTACTATGTAAAATGAACCAAGAAGGTAGCAGAATCATATTAATAGAAGACAAAAGCCAACCCCAACTCTACCATTATCCACAAGCGTGATCAAGGGAGCTTAACGTGCTTAAACATGAGTGTATTATGTAAAATAAAATAAGAAAACAGCAACATCATAATAATGGAAGACCATATCCATACCCTGACTCTAGCATTATCCACAAGGGTGATCAAGGGGACCAGTCGTAAATACTGGTCGATCTCATTTTGGGCCTTCCTGAACTGATAAACAATATTCCATCCCATAGCAAGCAAATAGAGGAAACTCCTGTCTTGGCAACTATGGACCAACATGTAAGACCTTCTGAGGGCATCCTCAAGGTGTTCCAATGGTTCTCTCGTCTCTGGGTATCTCTTAAGCTCTGAGATTTTTAGCTGCTCCAGCAAATTCCCAATCAACTTCAGATGCTGTGCAAATTGTCTGCAATTCTTCTTGTGCATCCTTGCTGTTCCAGCCGCTTTCACAATCATTCCAATTAATCTCACAGCATCGACTCCGGTAAGTTGGGCAACATTTGCAAGTTCTCCAAAATGCTCCCATGATGCCATATTTGGCCCTCTTTGCTCAGTCCAGATTATCTACTGAAATCCAAATCCTCACTCTCAATTTAGCACTGCTTCTCCAGGTTTCCTAACTACCATCTGTGAACAGAAAACATATCCACGATCATTAAAATCACCATACCCATTATCAAATGAAAAAAACTCATGATATGCTTAGATCAGCAATTACACATACCTTTCATTTTATCAAATTGTTCTTTTCAATCAGGTCCATGATCCTTCCCTTTGAGATAGATAGAGCTGAAACAGGAAAACAAACAAGCCTGACAAATTGCACAGTTCGAACTGGATCAGGAAGGAGTTCATATTCATTAGCTAAAAAGAATCACCCATAAAAAAAAAAACCCTCCCAGATCTCGAACTAAGACAATAATAACAGTCAACCACATTATAAAATTAGAGCAACTAAAACCTCACAACATGCTCCTACCCATTAGCCATTATTACAATACACCTTTCATTACACTTCACAAATCACCCTAAACATAAACGGAAGACGAAATCGTATAACGTCAAATCCTCTTTATAGTCCACCATTTCCAGACACTTACAAAAATATAGAAATAAGAGAAGCAGGTGAAAACTGTGGAAAGCACATCCACGTTCACAACCTCAACCTGAACATCAAGTTTCCAGAAATGAACGCCACAAATGCCAGTCACGCCCTCAAAATTACCGTAACAAGAAAGAACGCCTAATACATGAAAAAGCGAATGTTGGGAACACCTACTGATCTTCGAAACTCTATTCGGCGGTGACGCGTAAAAGTGATTTGATGAACAATGCGAGAAACGTTTCAGAAATTGAGACGCACAGATTTCTGAACGCAAACAGTCATTGCTTTGCGCGAAACACCGAATTGCTGTGCTGCGTAAATGCGAATTTTTTGCTGTTCTCGTCGTCTGCTCTGCTGTCGGGATTTTTTCGCAGAGAGCTTTCCTCTTCTCTCACCGCAAGTGCGCAGACAAAAAGGCAGAGAGCTGGAAGAGGACGGCAGGGAATGGATTGTACATTGACTTTAATGCCATTGGGTAGCACTGGTGGTTGTTTTGAGTAATGACAACAGTGAAAATTAATATGAATCTAATATTAGATGTCAATTTCAACAGTAAGTACATATGTTTTGTATAAAAATGAAAAATTGCAGCAGTTAATACTCATTGAGCCCAGATAAAACAAAAGAGGATTGGACAAGTGGCAAGTCTACAGTAATTGGGCACCACCTACCTACAGTAATTGGGGTTGATAACTACCGAGGAGATCATTTTTTTTTATGGTAAATTTTAGATGAGAGTGATTTAAAAGATGATGATGTCGGAACGGAAAAGTGACTTCCAACTTTAGGCTGCAATATAATTTGTATGATGGAGTTGGGTGGGGGGTGAGTAGTGATGGAGTCTCTGTTCCGCACTTGCTCAACCTTGTCTCTAATTATGTATTAATTAGGTATGGGCTCATCCAAAAGGTGTATTGCTTGCGCTTTTTCACTATCAATTGATTTACTAAGAACATGATTAATTTTCAGCTAAGCAAACTGAAACCATGAAGATGAGAATAAAAGCCAGCTATCAACAAATTTACAATCCTCAAATTTATTCAACCATGCCTTGCTTTCACCACAAGGTTCAATTTTTTGGTTTAACAAGATCAAAGCATTCCCTTTAACATACATAATTAATCAATAACTTGATAGGGGTATTTAGGTCAATAAGAAAATGATAAAGTCCATCACGCGGTATGTTGTACCGAACTTGTGAGGATGAGTTTAACCATCACGAAACAGCGAAAAGGACACGTCATCTAATCCATAACCCGTGAACATGCCATGGAATTTTAAAATTGAAACAACAAATTCTGTTTTATTTTTGTGATGGTTTTTTTTTGTCAAAGGGAGGAAATCAAGTTTAAATGCCGGTGTCTAGAAGGGCCACCGAGCAATTACTAAATATTTCAATGGCCGACATTCTAAAATGGGTGTTGAATCTTTTTTTATCAAGTAACTGTAACTGAACTCTTACTAATATGATCTAGCGAACTGGCCAATGGGGTTATAGAAGATAACTCAATTTTGTACAGTTATAGTTTATGGAAAAAATGTAAAGTTAATGTAAGGTAGTTCTACCAAGAAGTTCACTTGATTTACTAAAATAGTTAACTCAACAGTTTTATTCACTATTGTGATGCTTGAATTTGAATTTGGGTCTTAGAAAATTTAAGTGATGGAAAGATAATTTACAAGAAAATGATGTTTTGTGTTTGATTTACAATAAGAATTTTAAACAAAATAAAATGCAACATTTTCTCTTAAGTTTATTTACGAAAGTCCTTTTTGTTCATAAAATTATTATTTTGCTTTCAATTCATCGCATTTACCACAGCCTAAATGGAGAATAATAGTTTGTTTGTTGTCCAATAAGGATAATATTGCCCTATCGGTTCCAAATAACATCGGTCATTATTATGGCCGGATTTAATTCTCGTGTTGTTAAGGTCAACCTGGAGGACATGAACATACACCGAAATCATAACCATATTTTATAAACTATCAAGCAAGCCGGCTAATCTTTAAGGCGAATAAAGGCAAGGCTTTAAGTCTTACTTCATTTTTATAAAAATACACATTACAAAAACACATTTTTATAAAAAAAATATATGTACAAACTTTTGTAAGAAATCCTGTATATATTCTCTTTTTTACATTGATTTAAACTTCAAATATCTTTTAGGCGACCCTTTTATCAAGTTTGGTTAATGATGGAAACCATTTGGTTGTGGACAAAAGACAGAACATAGACATTTTTAAGCATGTTCATATAATATAATATAAATTAAACTAATTAATGATTGTAAATTAAAAAAAAAGTAAAATAGAATTTGCAGCGCCTCTGAGTTGCACACTATGTACAAGCAGTTGCTATAGCACACTCTTGTACTGGCAGATCTTGTGCAACAAGAAAGAACAATGAACAGCAATTTGTTCACCCAGTTCGGCCAAGTGCCTACCTCTGGGAAAGACTGAACCTCAGTCTTTTAATTCACTAGTCTCAAGGTCTGTAGTACAACACGGTTCAACTCACACAACCTATGCTACTCAACCTTAGCTAGTACCTCGATCACAATCAGAATAGGATCTGACTTGTGTCTCAACCACGTACACTTGTATCAATTCAGAATAGCTACTGACCCAACTAACTCAGCCTATTCTAATTAACACAAAGTCTCCGTAGGGTTGCTATAGCACCTGCTGTAGCAACTAGTTGGTGCAGGTTCTGTCCGCGTCGCTCCAAAACTTTCCGACTAGATGATCGAACTCTTCCACGAGCGCTGCACACTCTGAAATGCTCCCCTTCACTCAGTGACCGCTAATCACTAGCGAGATCTAGCCTCCTGCCAATTGCCCGAGTACCGCAACCCGTCAATTTGCTCCGCGGCCTGCCTTGATCAACCAACAAGCAATCGCTGCTCTGAATTGGCTTCCCCGATCAAGCACTGATCAGACTCTACAAATCTTGATCACACTTAGCTTCAATCACCTCAGCTCTGCGCGCCCGCTATGCTCTCGGTGATGATCGAAGCTCTGCTCGCACAGTATCTCACTCAGTTGATGTTCTGTGTGTGCTCTCTGTGTTTTCTCCTTCAGCTTTGATACCCTTGAAACTCTGCACGGCTTCTTCTAAATAGGAATAACCAGTTCCATCAATATCAGTTTTAGGAATTTTCTCAAAGCAACAATATCTTCTAGTTTGTAGGAGATTATATTTGATTTGAAAATCTAATCTTCCACAATCAAATCTTCACCTTGGAACGGAATCTTCACTGGATATTCTCTGCTGAATATTTAGAAGCACCCTGATTCTCCTTGTTGAGCTGTCAATCGCTTTCTCCGAAGAACCAAAATTCTGCTGCAGAACAGTTGCTACAGCTTCTTGAGACAGCTCCCGCTATAGCAGCAGCTTGTTCACTGGGCTTATTCACGAGAGTTGGTTTTGTCAAATAAATGTCATTCTGCATCATCAGATAACCAAATCAACAAATTACTTAAAGTAAGAATACAATCAAATAGATAACCAAATCAACAAAGTACTTCATTTTTCATGCCACAGGGCTTGTTTCAGGGCATAAAGAGATTTTACAAGTTTACAAACATTTTTCTCATCATCAGGCTCTATACAACCATTAGGTTGTTCCATATAGACTCATTCCTCAAGATCGCCAATGAAGAAAGCCGTTTTACATCCATTTGATGTATTTCTAAATTTCGCAATGCCACAATTACTATTATCATCTTTATGGACGTGATCCTCGGAGAATATGTATCAAAATAATCAAGACTTTGCTTTTTTTCTATAAACTTTTATTACAAGTCTTGCCTTGCATTTATAGATAGTGTCATCCACTTGCGTCTTCCTGATGATGATCTACTTAGAACCAAGTGTTTTCCTACTAGGAGGAAGATCAACCAATCTCACATATGGTTTTTCTTAAGGATTGTAGCATCCTTGACAGAACCTGTACAACTTGATCTGGAAATTATTACAGAAAGCAGTAAAGTAAGTAGCTGATGCAACCTAAAGTCACTCAATCTGAAGATAGCCAGTAGGCGGGCAAAGGATTCTAATCGGAGGAGTTTCCTAAATGGTTTTAGGAAATTGTTGCTGCAACAGAATTGTCAATCATCCTGAGAAGATTCGAAAAAAGGAGCTACAAAGTTTCCTAAAGGGTTTTAGGAAAGAGTTGCTGCAACACTATTGCATAACAACCTACGAAGATCTTGGAGAAGATTCGATCGGTTGAAGAGTTTTTAGGAAGTGTTCTTAAATTGAATAAGTCCTAGTTGAACTAGAACTTTTATATTCTACAGTGGGCTGCCAATATAAATAAAGGCAGCGTCTCTATGAGTAGGAGAGAAAGAGACACGCACACAGATATACATAAGCACAAAGAAAGGGCGATAAGCGAAGAGCGAGAGTGCGATCAGTAAGAAGCCTGAGAGAGATCACAACTGGATGAGTTGATCGACACTTGATTAGTGTGTTCATGGGAGAGGAGTCTCATTGAAGATCAAGCACAAGCTCTTTGGAGAATCGTCATGGTTGAGCTGATCAAGGACGATCAAAGTGCAGAGGACGTTTCCATACACTGACTAGAGGTCACTGATCAAGGAGGAGCGTCACCAGAGTTGAGTGAACTCACGGAGGTTTGACAAAGCATCTGGAAGAGATTGATGAGTCAGAGACCTATGCTACGGAAGAGCAACTCTACTAAGTAAGTTGTTATAGCATATTGTCATACATTGTGTTGCGTTGTTAATTGTGATAATGCAGAATGGCATTCGTTTGACAAAACCAGCACTCGTGAACAAGCTGCTGCTATAGCGGGAGTTGTCTTGGGAAGCTGTAGCAACTGTTTTGCAGCAGAAGTTTGGCTCTTCGGAGAAAGCGCTTGACAGTTCAACAAGGAGCAACGAGGAGCTTCTAAATATTCAGAAAGAATATCCCAGTGAAGATCCCGTTCCCAGGGTGAAGATTTGGTTGTGGAAGATTTGATTTTCAAATCAAATCTAATCTCCTACAAACTAGAAGATATTGTTGCTTGGAGGAATTTCCTAAAACTGATATTGATGGAACTGATAGTTTCTATTTAAAGGAAGCTGGGCAGAGGTTCAAGTTGATCGAAGCAGAGAGAGCAAACACATAGAGCATACAAAGAATATCAACTGAGGGAGATTCTGTGCGAGCAGAGCTTCGATCATCACCGAGAGCATAGTTGGCGCACAGAGCTGAGGTGATTGAAGCTGAATGTGATTGAGACTTGTAGAGTCAGATCAGTGCTTGATCAGGGAAGCCAATTCAGAGCAGCGATTGCTTGTTGGTTGATCAAGGCAGGCTGCGGAGGAATTGACGAGTGGAAGAACTCGAGCAATTGGCAGGAAGCCTGGTCTCCTTAGTGACGGGAGGTCGCTAAGTGAGGGGGAGCATCTCAGAGTGTGTAGCGTTCGGGAAGAATTGTCACTGCTCGATGGAAGGCTTTGGAGCTACTCTGACAATACCTTCACCAGCTGTGTGCTACAGCGGGTGCTATAGCAACCCTACGGAGACTCTGTGTTAATTAGAATATGCTGAGTTAGTCGGGTCAGTAACTATTCTGAATAGATAAAAGTGTAAGTGGTTGAGACACAAGTCAGAGTTTGTTCTGATTGTGATCGAGGTACTAGCTAAGATTGAGTAGCATAGGTTGCGTGGAGACGAACCGTGTATACAACAGATCTTGAGCATAGTGGATTAAAAGACTGAGTTTCAGTCTTTCCAAGAGGTAGGCACTTGACCGAACTGGGTGATCAAATTATTGTTCATTGTTTTATCTTGCTGCACAAGATCTGCCTGTACAAGAGTGTGCTATAACAACTGCTTGTACACAAATTTGCATCTCAGAGACGCTGCGAAGATTTCAGATTGTAAAGGCTATCTGTGTGATCAGACTAAGTAGAAAATCTAGCTAGGTTAGACCTAGAGGTTGTTCTGGCATAAATTGAGAATTTGTACCTGTGCACTTTAACCGATTATAGTGGAATCTTGGGGATTGGAGAGAAGTCTCGCCACCCCCCCCCCCCCCAGAAGTAGGCATTGACCGAACTGGGTGACCAAAGTGTGTGTGTGTGTTTTAAGCTTCTATCTTAGCAACATTATTCTGCAATCATCATAATCAGTTGTTGTAGCAACCTGATTGGCCCAGACACCAGCAACACGTCAATTTCAATTTTGCAATATAGAATCGATTTCACTCCTTATGGCTTCTTTCCATAAAAGACCCTTAACTAAGTTTGTAGCCTTTTTGTAAGTTCGAGGTTCATTTTTAAACATATAAGTTTGAAAATCAGTACCAAATGAATTTTCTATCCTAGCTCACTTCCTTCGTCTAGGTTCTTCTCATCTGTGTCCTTTTTAGAATCATCATCTTGTTCTTGAGTTAGTTCCTCATTATCTTCAAGTAACTGATGAGATTAACCCAATTCATATTCCTTAGACTCATAAGAAAACATGTGCTCAAATAACGAAGCATTCCACGATAGAATTCTTGTATATATCAAGATTTTTTTTATTAGTACACAAATCTGTTTTGCGCATAATCAATGAATATGCAATCAATGGTTTTTGGTCCTATCCTCATTCGTTTGGGACCATGAGCCATTACTTTAGCTACACACCCACACTCGCTATTATTTATAGGAAGGTTTCCTACCCTTAATTAGTTGATCAGATGGATTTCCCCACATTCTGTAGGGTAACACGGAGCTTAACATCATCACATTCATCATCTCTTTAGGAATGAGATTCTTTCGTTCCAAAAAGCCGTTTGATTGAGGTGAGTATGGCGGTGTTACTTCGTGAATATTTCCGTACTGTGCAGAAAAGGTTCCAAAAAGTTTTACATATTCACCTCCACGGTCATTTCTCAACCTCTTTATCTTTTTTGTTGAGTTGATTCTCAACTTCTAATTTGTAAAAAGGAAACGTTTTCATTGCTTCATCTTTGCTTTTAAGAGAATATACATAACAATATTTTGTTCTATCATCAATGAGATTCACAAAACATTTGTTACCACTTCTTGTCGACATAAATTTTAAATTGCATAAGTCACTGTTGATTAATTCAAGGGGTTCAGTTTGTTTTTCACCGTGAAAGGAGGTTCTAATTAATTTTTCTTCAACTTGTGTTTGGAATTTATATGAGATTTGTTAGTTTCTTATTGTGTCATAATTTATGTGGCCTAATCTTTTATTTCATTAATTAGAGGACTTAGTCAAATAAACGAAAGAATTTTCTTTATTGATACTTTTTGGTTTGATGGCTCTTACATTCATTTTCCACATACCATCTTTAACATAACCTCTTCCCACATACATACTGTTCTTTGTGAGAATAATTTTCTTTGACTCAAATATCATCTTAAATCCATGATTATCTAGTAGTGTCCTAGAGATCAAATTCTTCTTTACATGGAGCACATAAATAACCTTGGTAAGCTTCAGCTCCTTTACAGGTTTGATGCATACGCTAAATGCATTCGTGATTCATACGAAAGTGATGTAGGATTAGTGATTTACTTTTCTTGCATGTTAAATATTTGAAATAACCGCATGAAACTTGAGTGGGTATTTATAGCGAATGGTTGTGAATCTTAAATGTTGATATATTCTGCCATTTATTTTATTGACATAAGCTTAATGGTTTCTCGGGACGAATAAATTTCAAGTGTGGAATTTTTTGGATTGGTCAATTTATTGACTAAATATTCGCTCATTTACAATGGATTTCTGTTCGTTTCTCGAACTTCTTGTTATCATTTTACCCGCTACTCTTGTTCTAGGTCAAAATTTACTAAATCGGAGCTTTGTAGTCTATTTGGAGCAAAATAAAGCAAAACACAAAAATTTAGACGAACACAGACAACCTATGAGTTGATTGATGTATTCATCTTCAAAGACTTGTCGAGCACATGATCATTACATGATTGAGGCGTGGCATAGCTTGTTAGAAAGATAACTCAAGGGCGTACAACCTTTTAGTTTACACCAACATGAAATTTAAAGATTTGAATGGCCAAAAAAACAATTGAAATCCAAATCATGGTGTAGAGTGAACAGCAGCCTATACCCATACAGGCTAGGTACGATCCGTACGCCCGTACCGAAGGGCAAGTACAAGCTTGAAGCCAAGATATTTCCAAGAATAAGATGATTCTAAAATAATTGGAGAATATTTGAGAACCCTATTTTCTTTAGGTTTTGACAAGTCATGAAGTTATATAAAGAATACCATTACAACAGTACAACCCATCCAAGAATTCGAGAAACGAGAATACAAGTCTCACACAAGAGAATTGAGAGTGAGGAGAAGTGCCGAGGAGAGCGACGAAGTCTTGGAGTTCCCTACGACAACCTTCTCCTACATCTTTTTTTTTTCCTTTTATTATTGTTGTTTAGTTATGACTATGTCTAGCTAAATTATTTATTTCAATTTAGCGCATGAACTTGTGGCAACACGTTTTGAGGTTTGATTTTAATGCATATGTTATTTTTCTCTTACTAGTTCTCTATGCTTATTTCATGATTTTAAATATTTCCTTTCCGGGGTATGTGTTCCTAGGAAAACTAGAATATATCACCTTTGTCGGGATGTATTAATTAGTACACTACATTTACCGGAGTAAACTACCAAGATTTATGACATATGATATTTAGCGTCTGTGATAAACGTGAGTCACAGGATTGATACCTCTCATTACTGGAATATTCTTCTTATTTTTTCTGCCCCATTTTTCCTTATTGTTACAGAAACAATTTCGCGAATACATTTGACACCATAAGGTAATACTCCGACAAACTAACTTTGTGCATGAAGTATCACCCAAAAAATATTCAAAGAGTACGTAGAGAACAAAAAAAAAATCAGTCGGCTATCAAGGGAGGAGAAGTTGGAAATGAGAGACGTTGTTGTGTGACTTGTGTTTTCAAACCCTCCTATGCACCCATTTTTTTATAAGATGATGGAGCAGCCCATCATTATGGCATTGTGGTGTCATAATGTTCTCTTGAAGTACCAAAATGCATGTTCCAATGGAATTATTGAACTCACAATAAGGTCCCTTCAGTTCACATGAGCAAATCAATTTGCAATACTCTTTGAAAAGATTAATAGGTCTCTCATTAGTGCATTAGCATTACCAAGCTAATTGATCAAGTTTTCTATGCTATTGGAAAACTAGTAGGCCATAAGCATTATAACATGTTCATAACCAAGATAAGTCTTCATGTCTTCTAAGGAAAATAAATAAGGCATTTTACTTGATCAATATAAAATTTATATGCTCTCCATAATTTTGAGCATTTTATTTCATTCATTTGGTATCAATTTTGACATGTAGATAATTGATTTTTATCGTTTCATTAAAAATAATATAAATCCAGTTAAATACTTTCATTTTGAGATACATATCATACTCATATGGTCACACCACATTTTCCTCACACTTAATACACAAATTATGATTATTTTATTAATTGGATTTTACCGAATCATAGAATTTTGCCAATAGTTTCAATTGGATTTTACTGAATCATAGAATTTTATTATTAAAAAAATTATGATTCGGTAAATTGAATGTACAACTTTTCATAGTATATTTTTTATTAAAAAAATAAAAGTAGAAGATTTGAAATATATAGTCATAGATATCTATATAATTATGGTGATGGGGATATCAATACACTCTGACTAGTAAAAACAATTTTTAAAATTTTGTAGAAAAATTAGAAATTCATCTTCAAACGAATTTAGTGTCACATGTTTATTTTCTTAATCTGATTGTACATGCGGTCTTAACAATTCGTTTGTTAAGTCAGGTCCAAATGTCGCAAATTGGCTAGAATAATGTATTCCTCTTTAGAATGCAACAAATATTTTACAATCCAATCCTTTTGAGAGACGAATCTCTCCGTGTTATATACTTTCACTTGCTGAGTGGACGATGAAGATCATTCCAATCGTATGACTAGAAAAAAAAAATTAAAAACCTTCCATAAGGTTATCTACCTCTTCGAGACTCTTTAAAATTTAGCTTGCCTCTTCCTCTTCTTAGGACTCTAGATCGGATTATATACCCATATTTCCTAAGATCCAGTACGATTAAAGAAATTGATCCGTGACATTAAGGCATATGCACTTGTCATAATCAATGGAGGAATAGCCGAGCAAGCATTCGGTGGGTGGATGCGTTCAACAGTAGAGACAAACGTTCTAAGCGGATGGACGTCCGCAAAAACTACAAGCGCCAGAATTAAAGCGAATTTGCCTGTTTTTGGCATGTGTTTCAAGCACCCAATTTTAAAAATCCAAAATTTAAATCAAATAGTCCTCAAACACCACAAAGTTCTAAAAATGAAAACATTTATTTTGAAGCTCCCTAGATTTTAATTATAAATATATTATTCGTTTCACACCATTGACACCGATCCATCTTTTTCATAGTCCATATAATTTCTTCATCTCCAAAATTTATTTTTTCTCATCAAAATTAATATTGCACTTATCTTACACATACGAAGTTAGTCCTTTTATTGATGAAAAATTTACAAGTGAAGTGCTTACAAATTTTTCAAAGATCAAATATTTCTACTTCTAAAAAATGAACCTCAGAAGTTCATTAAATCCGATTAGACTCTCCCGAATCAAGACGACCAAAGATGGAAGAAGAAAAGGGAAAAAAGCCGGGACTCCAACAAACATCAAAGGAGATGATGATTTGCAAAATATTACAAGTAACAAAAAAGATTATATCTGCTGAAAAAAAATACATGCGGAACAAGGTAAGTAATTCAACAATAAATTATTAACATTAGACAATTGGAATTTTTTACTAGGCCCATTGTTTATTTCATAATCGAATTTCATCACGTACAGATTCATGTTTTGGTAAAAAAGAACTTAAAAAGTGAAAACTATGGAACTCGAGAGATGAGTCAGCACAAATGGATTTATACACTTTTGATATCATAACCCGCCACAAATTCAAATTAAAACAAAAATAAAATGGCGGAAATATTCAAATTAAAAGCACAAAAAAATACGTAATATTTTTTATTTTCCAAATTCAATTTCCCTCTCATTCCACACTCGCCGCCAAATCCCAGCTTTTCGCTCATCAGTCGCTCCCCTCAATTCTGCCAACGGTGGAGCTTCACGGTTCGGCTTCTTCTTCTCCTTCTCTTTCTCTCGGTATTTTCGTTCATATTGATTTCTCTGTACATCTGAATTTAGCAGCTGGCTTCATTTCGATGTCTAAAAGTTTTGTCTTTTTCTCCGCTTTCTGTACGTTTTCCGATGTTACTTGTCCGCTGAAAAGTAAACCTATTTGTATATTGTTTATGTAAATAAGCCCTGCTAGTGCAGTAATGCCGTCCATGAAAATCAGGGATTATAATGCTATACAGCCTTGACAAATTGGATCTGTGTTATGCTGGATGTTTTAAGTTGTGTATTCTCATGTTTGGCTTGTGCGTATTTTGCATTTGTTTTATTTGATTCTCTTAGCGTTGTTTTGTGTAAATTTTGATGTCAATTCAGGTTGGTTCGAGGTTTAGGGGAAAGTGGTGCGAAAGTGTGGGAGAAAGTAGTGCTCTTGTTGAGGTTTGGATAGTATGGGGAAAGTTTCTAAATGCCTTGCTGCTAGAAAAGCTACCCAAAAGAATAAGCGCACTTACACCATGTATTTAGATCCTCCTCTAGCTGTGTCGGAGCATGGATATGCGAAGGCTTCAGTGCCCAATTCATGTACTGACCTTGGAAAGAAGCGAGTGGCTGTTTCGGATTTCAAGGACAATGAGGATCGGATTACGGTTGAAATAGGGGTGAATGATGAACATCCTGCGCTTTGTTCTCCATTGAGGTTCACCAATGCACTCTCCATGATGAACGATCTGAATAAATTGCCAAAGACACACTGCAGCAAAGGCAGCTTTCACTGCTCTACACCTTTGATGGCTAATAATATAATGAGAACACCAAAGACACCCTGCACCCCAGGCAGCTTAAGCAGCTCACCTTCTGTCCTGGCTAGTTTAATGAGAACACCAAAGACGCCATGCGCTCAAAGCAGGTTTAGGAACTCTCCTTCTGCCTGTAGCAATATGTTGAAAACCCCAAAGACTCCCTGCTCCCAAGAAACTCTATGTGAGTCTGGACTAGAGTCTTTGCCGATTGACATGCTGGTATTGTTTCTTTAAAACCTTGTTTATGAAGATCAATGTCCACACTTTTTACCTTGACCTTCATGTCACTTTGTTTACTGCGTAACGTAACGATGTCCTGACTCTTGAATCTGGCTTAAAACTTGTCACCACTTGAAGCAAACAGAAAATGAACACATAGTACTTGCGGTTGTACACTGGGAAGATATAGTTTCTTAGAAGCACCCGAGGCTTCATGTGTTGTTTAAGTCTGTAGGCTTTTGTTATCAGCTATCGCAAGTCTGAAAGCGGTTAGCCATAAGGATTTAAGGCTTTGTTCTTTTTGCCTTGCTGCAGTAAACTTTCAGATAATTTTTTAATATTGTCCCTTGCTAGCAAATCCTGTAAGTCAGTTGATTGTTCATTCACTTTGTTCAAGTGCCTGTTTGATTTAGTTTTGGTTACTATCTGGTGGTTGATTTCTTGGCACATGTCTGCATTGTTAGATCAAGTTGAAGTGGTTTTGCATCTTAATATAGTGCTAATTCTTGTACTTTTATTGCTTTAGGTGAAGGTACTTTGTCATCTGCATCATGACCAGCTAAGGCCAGCTTTCCATGTTTCAAAAAGGATCAGAGAAGCTGTGAGTCATACTCTGTCAGTCATGATTTGTCACTTGAACTATCAAAACAATATAGTAACCTCATATCTAAACTATCTGCACAGGTTTTACTTGCTAGGCAATGCCATTTCAACTTCAAAACTCCAGACCGCAGTCGCCAAGCGTTACTAAACACCATAACTCCACAACCTTGGGAACACTGGGCATTTGTGAAGTGAGTTGCAAATACGCCTCTCTTTGATATTAAGTTTATACTTGTAATTTCTGTAAGTGATTTGCAAATTTTTGATCCAGCAACTCATATCCTGGCAGACACAAGAACAGTTGGTCGAAGCCTTGCCCCAAAACTCCCAAAGCTGCCAGGCACACTTCCAGGCTTTTTACCAAATTTGAGTCTGCAGATGTATGCCAGATAGCTGATGCACTTTTCCAAGAGTCTGCATTCCCTTCAAGACGTGCATCTTCCTTGCCCGGACCAATAAGCAAATCCCCGATGGCTTCCAATCGAGTTCTTTTTTACAGTGATGAGTTAAACTGCTGCAACTCCTGGTTGTGATTCACTTCCAGTAACCCTATGATTATTCTTTTGGTGCTCTCTGATTCTCATGTCCTGTTCTATTTTGTTTTTCTTCTATTGAATAAACAGCTTACTAGCAAGGTAAATCTTGAATCCGTCCCCCTCATGGTTATAAATCACCATTAAGCATGATGTTATTTTATAACAATGACTGAAATTGCTGCAAACTTCAATGCCTTGTGTTTTCATCCAAGAGTTGCCTAATAATTTAAAAAAGCGACCTCAGATGTCAATCCGACCTTAGCTCAGTTGGTAGAGCGGAGGACTGTAGTGGGGTAACCTAGTAGATATCCTTAGGTCGCTGGTTCGAATCCGGCAGGTCGGAATTTGGTAGAGAATTCTTTTATTATGAACCTTAGTTCACTTTTGGAAGGGGAAACCCAAACCTATCTTTAGGAGTTTTGAGGTAGTGTGTTTGTCATCGTATTTGCTATTTATTGACTTATACGCGGTCTAATACCAAGCAATGACTCATAAAAGACTTTCGCATTTTTGTCAGTTTTTATTTGAATCTTTCACTCCCTGAAATTATTAGTGTCCTCTGTTATATTTTGAGAACATAATACAGGAAGGAGAGGCATGTATCTTGTCTGGTTCAAATTACAAAGAAAACAAGCGTGCGCTCAAGCGGCTCAATTATGAAGAATTCACAGCCCCTTGGAGATGGACGCTTGGCAATGAAAGTGGAGGAAGATGAGTGTGATGCTATGAGGTATATATATATGTATATGGATGAAGATTAATCTGAGAAGCAGATAGAAATTTTGTGATATTACTGTGATCAGCCCTTGAATAAGTGAATATATGGATTGAATTAGGTAAATTACATGACCCATTTTTTAAAGATAAAAATATAACAAAAATGTACGTTAATGAATTAGGATTGGGCCTAAAATTAATTCAAATGTTTATGTCTGAGTTTAATTAAATTGCACTATCTCGGTTCTCAGACTTCACTCGGTCCTCAAGATTTCAATATGTCGGTTCAAGTACAAAGGCTTCCAAAACTCAGCCAACGCTAGTTTAACCTCTACTTCTAACCTAGTAGAAATCTATGCTCAATCTGATCACACAGATTAGCTACATAGTCTGATCTCATAGACTTGATCACACTGTCTACATACTCCAGTAATAGATACTTACAGTTCACCAACTCAACCTACTCTAAAACAATGTGTAACAGGAAGATGTTATAGCAACTTACTCGGTCAAGTTGTTGTAGCTTCTGTCCACGCACTCGCTGCTAAGCAGTCCAACTTCCACGAGTTCTCCTAACTCTGGCGACGCTCTCCCTTGATCAATGACCTCAGATAGCTGATGTTGGAGAGCTGAATGCCTCTACCTGATAGTGACAGCTGGTCATTGATCTAGAGGGAGCAAGGTCTGGGTTTGAAGAACTCAGTAGGATGTCCGAGTGATTGTTGCCGGCATAACAACGGTCAGAGAGAGTCCCAATTGATCAGATATCTTCAGCAAAGGCTCGAATGAAGACAAACAAGATTTGTTTCTAAGTTGTGTTTTTGGAAACAAAATCTCAACAACTTCCAGGAATCCAGGGGAGGATTCGGATCGTGCGATTATCAATTAGGACAAGTTCCTAAGTCTAGTCGGACTGAAGTTTCTAAGTTGCTGGGCAGAGACCGAAGCAACAGGGATTGAATCAAGTACACACACAGAGAAAACATCAGAGTCCGCGGAAGCAGAGAGTGCTGGAGCGTTGATTGTGTGAGAGCAGAAGAGTGATCAGGACTGAAGAAGTCTGATCCTACACTGATTCGAGGGAGTCAACTGGAGCGAAGCCTCGTTGACAGACCGAGCGACGGTGAGAAATACGAGAGCGGAATGTGACTTGCGCAGGCTGTTTGAGTGTGCTCCTGGATAGTGACGGGATGTCATTGATCAAGGAGGAGCAGAGCAGAGTTTCCGATTGAATCAGCAGAAGGTTGATAGAAGACTCGTCGACAGAAGCGTCAGCAACTTGGCGAAAGAAAATGGTGCAACATCATCTAGGTACACTTTCAAATAGGATAAGCTGAGAGTTGTAGAATTGCTAGCTATCTATTATTGAAAATAGATTACCTGTGTAGCTATTCTGTGTGATCAGATTGATTGCAGATTCCAACTAAGTTAGAAGTAGAGGTTGTTCTAGCGTAGGCTGAGAACTAGATCCTTTGTATTATAACCAGGAATAGTGATATCTTGAGGACCGAGAACTATCCTCCCCATACATAAGCTGTTGCCGAACTGGGTGAACAAATCTGGTTATGTATTTCATATTGGCGTCGGCAACTTTAGCGGAAGAAGTTGCTAAAGCAACTTGTGATTTCTCGTCAACAGTAACACAGTGCCAAATTCAAAATTCTTATGAATATCCGGATTCTTAGATTCATACAGAAGGAACCTATACGTATTACTATTGTGCACATAACCAATGAATAAATTATCAATAGTTTTGCGTCATATCCTCATTCTCTTAGAAATATGTGGCATTACTTTAGAAATCTCCCACCCCCCGCACACACACATTCACAAGTATTTATAGGAAGTCTTTGCTCTGTTAAATAGCACGTAAGGAGACTTCTTCTCCTGCTTACGAGATACTTTATTTTAAAGGTAATTAGTTGATAAGATGGCTTACCTCCCCCCCCACACACACACACATACACATATTCACAAGTATTTATAGGAAGTCTTTGCTCTGTTAAATAGCACGTAAGGAGACTTCTTCTCCTGCTTACGAGATGCTTTATTTTAAAGGTAATTAGTTGATAAGATGGCTTACCTCCCCCCCCCCCCCCCCAAAAGTAATTAGTTGATAAGATGGCTTACCCCACCCCCCCCCCCCCCCCCCCTGATTCAATGGGGTAACCCAGAGTTTAATAACATCGCATTCATCATCTCTTTAAAAGTACAATTGTAGAATTGCTAGCTATCTATTACTGAAAGTAGATTACCTTTGTAGCTATTCTGTGTGATTAGATTGATCGCAGATTCCAACTAGGTTAGAAGTAGAGGTTGTTCTAGCATAGGCTGAGAACGAGATCCTTTGTACTATAATCAGGAATAGTGATATCTTGAGGACCAAGAACTATCCTCCCTAGACGTAGGCTGTTGCCGAACTGGGTGAACAAATCTGGTTGTGTATTTCAAATTTGGCCAAAGTGTCGGCAACTTAGCGGAAGAAGTTGCTGAAGCAACTTGTGGTTTCTCGTCAACAGTAACACAGTGCCAAATTCAAATTTCTTATGAATATCCGGATTTTTAGATTCATACAGAAGGAACCTATATGTATTACTATTATGCACATAACCAATGAATAAATTATCAATAGTTTTGTGTCATATCCTCATTCTCTTAGGACCATGTGGCATTACTTTAGCAATCCCCCCCACCCCCTGCGCACACACATTCACAAGTATTTATAGGAAGTCTTTGCTCTGTTAAATAGCACGTAAAGAGACTTCTTCTCCTGCTTACGAGATACTTTATTTTAAAGGTAATTAGTTGATAAGATGGCTTAACTCCCTACCCCTTAAAGGTAATTAGTTGATAAGATGGCTTACCTTCCCCTCCCCCCTCCCCCCACCCCCCACATACTGATTCAATGGGGTAACTCAGAGTTTAGTAACATCGCATTCATCATCTCTTTAAAAGTGCAATTCTTTCGTTCAACAACGCTGTTCGATTGAGGCGAGTCTGGTGGAGTGACTTTGTGAATAATTCCGCATTTGTTACTACCTTTAGAATGTAGAGAACCTCTGACAACTTCGGCTCCTTCTCTGAGGTCAGCTTTAGGACCACCTTCCCTTTCCCCTTAATTTTTGAGTGGCAGATTTGCCCATGTACATCTTATTTCCAGCCTCAGTTAGTTCTAGTTTAGAGAAAGCCTTCTTTTTCTAAGCAGATATGACGAGCAGCACCAGTGTCCAGCCATCAATCCTTGAGGTTTGAATAAGTTGATCTTAGAGATCACAATTACGAGGAAATCTGCATCCACCTGGGTTGCATTGGCTTCCATCTTCTTTCTTAATGGTTTTTTACATTCAACCACCATGTGACCATCATTGTCACAATCGAAGCATTTACCTGAAAATTTGGGATTTTGCTTATTCTTAAAGGCTCTACTCTTGGGCTCAATCTTGTGGGTGAATGCCTTCCGTTCGAGCTTCCACCGTGCTCAACGACATTAGCTCTCTTGCACGGTGTCTTGAAACTCTTTTCTGAGCCTCGGTTATCTTATCTATCAAAAGACAAACCACCATGTCTTCAAAACTCATCTTCTTGAGCTTTAGATAGTTCTTGAAGTCCTGCCATCTCAGAGGCAGCTTCTCGATGACTGAGGCGATGATATCAGCGACAATTATATCACTTCACTGAGTACAGTCTTTGACTTTACCATATGGAATTCAAGGAAGCAGCCTACAATATATTTCTTAGAGCCGACATCCCCGATTCTAAATTGTGATCTAAAGGCTCCCAAAGGTTCTTAAAAGAGCATTTGGCATTATACACATTGTATAGTGAATCTGCTGATCATTACTATTTTTAACCTCTATAGCAATCAAATATATATGTTTCGAGAGTACATTGTAGTCAAATAATACTTATAATCCTAACTAAGTACCTCAGGTCGTTCAAGGAATTAATGCATACATACACACTAGTTATGATTTAAGAATTTATGATCTGTCCTAACCGATTAAGGTTATATGTTTTGGAAAAGTAGTTAATGAGTGAACAATGATGAGTGGCTCGACTTAGACAATTCTAGATGCACACAACCTTTCATGCAAATAAAACACTAAATATATAGTAAGATATGCAAACTCATCGTCGGATGGTGAAAAAATAAGAATTAAAAAGACAACAAAAGCTAATAGTAAGGAAATACTAATCATGTCACGATGAATCTCTCTTACAAGCATCGATCATTGATTCGTGTGATCTAGATGACTCCTTGGCTGAGGTTCTTGCTCTTTTACTCTTCTCAGGACTCTAAGAACTGGATTTGAGGTGCCAAGCTCGAATGATGAATGGTGGGTTCGAGGTATCTTCATATACTGGATCTCATTTGTTGCCTGAGACCTTCTTAACTTAGAAGTGAGGCATCATTTGGCCATGTGAGGAAACGCTTGAAGACCTTCCAAACAAAGCGAGGCGTTACCTAAAAATATGGGGCGACGGCTGAAGACCTTTCAAAGAATTGAGACGTCGCCTTGCGTAATGTGGGGCGATGACCGAGGACCTTTTGAAAAAAGTCGGGCATCGCCTGACAGTGTGGGGCATCGCTTGAACTCTCTGCAGCTTCATTTTTAGCTCTTTTTGCTTCCTTTGCATACTGTGGCCATTGGATCTTCCTTCAAGTGAAAATGTCGTGAAAAACAACAAAGAAAACATGAAACCAACATGTGTCACTCAGAAATGAGCAAAACCACAAAAAAGAGCCTAAAATGGTAAGATCATACATCGTATAATCATGCTCGATAATCAGAAAAGAAAATTAAAACATTGAAATCCTAACTCATTGTCGTAGGAATCGTGATTGCATTTAGCAGATGCAACGAGCTGTTAAATCCCGAGGGTGCTCTAGTGGACGAGTGTCGTGTCATGAGCATTTTCAGAGACCAAAATTCTAACAAATCCAAAAATGATGTCTTAATATAAATGATGCATGCAATGCATGGCTCACAATTTCAATACATACGACAATGTTCTCTAACCACATATGCATACATGAGATTGAATAGATTTCAATCATAAAGGTTCGAGAGTTCTCTAATATAATGCCCATGAAATTCTCAATCATAGTTTAACTTAAAATCATCAACTTCTGAAGTACATTACCCTAAAAGTTCAAAGGCATGCTTTTGGATAAACAAGAATTCAGTATGCTTATTTCCAGTCAGCCTATGCTCTCAAGAAGGATAGTCCATTGGGCGTCTTAACACTAATTTCGTTTCCAAGTCCACAAGGCCAATGCTTGTGTCCGTAAAGAAAGAGGAACTCGAAACAACACGTTCATACAAAGAAAGTTGCAAACAATACTTTGGCCTTGTTCTTTTGTACTTAAATTTTCAGTAAATAGGTCAAGTAAAGTAAAGTTAAGTACATTAAGTATAATTTTTATTACTCCATATTGATTTGTGGTTGATAGTGGGATTAAGGGTAGATGGTGGTGGTGGGATGAGAGATGAGTGGTGGGAGTGCGATGGTGGGTGTGTAAATTGGGTGGTGCTGTGGTGGTGGTGGTGGTGGTGGGATTGGGGGTGGTGGGTCGTTGTGGTGGTGGGACTGTGGTGGGATTTGACTGTGGTGGTTGGATTGCGGTGATGGTTACGGTTCTCGAATATGGTTATGGTGATTCGATTAGGGTGGGTGGTTATGGTGGTGGCGGTGGGATTGGGGTGGGTGATTGGATTGGGGTGAGTGGTAGAAAAAAGATGATAAATAGTAATTTAAGTACTTATGTTAAATTAAGTTAAATTTAGTCTAAGTTAAGTTAAGTACTTCAAGAAATAAGTTCAGCTCAAAAAACTAGACAACACAATGATCATTTCTAAGTAAATCATTCATCCACAATCATGCAATGCATATAATTCATTCACAAATGATGGCAGGATGCAACAATTTTTATGTGTGGTGTTTAGTTTAGAACATACGTTCCAAGTAAAACTTTTTAAATTTTCTTGTTCAACACTTTTTTGTGGGGCCAATTTTGCGCCCTTGTTCGATTGCCCTCCCTCAATTCAGTAGGACTCCACACTTAAGACTGAATCATAGGATAATGATGAATATGAGTGAGAAGTTAACATGTTATTAAAAATAACAAATGAGAATCCCAGATCACGGGACGTCATGTAATACGCTCAATTCTAGACATGCTTCTAGTGTCAAGAGTTTACTAAATAGGCAATTGACGAAAATGTCAAGTCATGAAGAGTTTTAACTAAGAAAAATATCCTACAGTAGTCAAATGAAAGTTTAAGTAATCTTGGTAGAATCCTAGCTAACTGACAAACGTATTTTAATCCTTTATGATTGTGAATATTGCATTTTAGGGGGCAAATTGTAGTCAAAAGAATTTATAACTTTAGTAAGTCCAAGGGTCGATCCATGGAGCAAATGCGTGTGATATTATGCAAGATAGTGCCTTTGTTTAGCTATTCTAATCTAGAAAAGGATTGAAAATACTAAACTAAGTGATTCTAACGCAAGAACAAGATTATGCAAATAAAATCAATATTTCAGAATCAAACTTTACCTGTGGGCGCCACTCAGTTCATGAAACAAAAAATATAGTTACTCATATATACGATGAATGAGAATAAACCATGTGTGATATAAGTAAGTCAGACACTCCTGAATCATTATTTTTCGCAACACATCTTGTACATCGAGTCCCTCAAGCGAGGCACATACTCGATTTTTCCAAACCGTTAAAATCCAATCAACATTGGTAACTAATCATTACGTTAGGGATACATTAAGAACATATTTTTCATACAAGTGATGTTAACTCCCCTACCAAATCATATACTACCAACATAGCTACTATGATTTGATATTAATCCTATATGATTCCGGTTAATTACCTCAACTATGGTGATATTGGTCCTTAACAACTAATTATCCTTACGACAAATTCACATAAAACATGACATCAAGCGATGTAGGATCAAACACATGCATGTAATTCAAAGTATATATTCAATTCGTATGAAGAGAGTTAATACGACATGGGATCCATAAGATCCCGTAATAAGACGATTAATCACTAATTATGGTGATAAAACCAGAATACATGTATAAAAGAGAATTAAAGAAGAATAAATGGAAAGTAAAGAAGAATCTTTCACTACGAAACCTATCTTCAATCTCTTAGTCTTGAGCCATCTTTCCTCTCTTCAAGAATTAGGTCTAATCTTGCCAAAGTTCAGAATGATGATTTTAGGTCTTTGAGTTACTATTTACCGAAGCATATCTGAGCTATAGAGTCTCGCACCCGTATTGACTCACAGCCGTACCACATGCCGATACGGCATACTGCTCTTCGAAGAGGTACGTGAGATACAGACTTTGTCAACTCAGTGGCATTCAACCCATATTGGCCGTATTGATTTTTAGTGATACAGACATCCCGACTAGTGCTACGGTCTTATCGCTTAATGAGTACGTGCTACGAACTCACTACTTGTTTTTAGCCCGTATTGGTCCTCGGTACGGCCGTACTAGTAAGCGATACGGGTACTAGTCACATAGCAATCTTCGGTTGGTGATTTGGATGTTTTAGCCTTTGAATTTGGTCTCAATGTAAACTACAGAGTTATAGGGCCTTGAATTAGCTTTGCAACTATACATAGCTTGTTCTAATCGGACATTCTATGTGCTGTGGACAAGCTTTTGAATGCAAGAAGTATAGCCTGTCTTGATTTTTGGCATGTTTTCGTCCAAATCGTCGTATATTGTCTTGTTTGTGTCAAACAAACTCCAAAGCCTCTATTTGATGATGTTTGACCTGAAACAAGAGTAACATGGTAAAATGACAGTAAAAAACTTGGGAAACGAACAAAAATCCTTTGTAAATGAGTGAATATTCAGTTGATAAATCGATGGATCACTAACTCATGAGATAAATAGAACAAAGTCAAGTGGTCGTGACATGCGAGCATATGCACGTGACCTTGAATGATGCAAGGCTAAAAAATAAGTATATAAATCAAACTATATATCATGGGTTACTAAAACTATATGTGGGTTGTCGCTCCACACTTAAACATATGCTTAGTACATAAGCATGCAATTCAAATCAAGGAGAAATATGGAAATGGGTACGTCTGTTAAGATTAGTTGAGTTTGTACCTTCCACCTATGAATGCAAAAAGTTATTAAAAAAAAAAAGCAAAATGAAACGTATAGGTGTATAATTTGTCTAGGAGACAAATTCATCCACATGGAGTGTCATTTCGAGGCTACTCACTACCGGCTGCTGGTCTCTGAGGTTGTAGTCGGCGTGCTCCTCTAGACCATCGTCTAGGTGGTGGGGCTTTAACCTCTGGCCATTCACCTTATAACTAGTCTCGTTCGATCTCATCAACTCAATATGCCTGTTTTGGAAACGCAATGGATGTTATATGGTCCTGTCCAGCAGTTTCTTGGAAAAAGTCGCAAATGTGAGTCAAACAAAAAGACTGAGTCATCTTCATGAAACTCTCATCTGGATATATGGAGGTTGTGCCATCTCTTTGTCTTTTCCTTGTAGATTTGTTCGTTCTCAAAGGCATTGAGTCGGAGTTCTTCCATCTCAAGTAATTGAAGCACGCGTTTGTCACCAGCCGTTGCAGCGCCGAGGTTGAGCTTTTTGATCGCCCAGGGTACGTTGTGTGCAGGTGGCATGGCTTTTCGTAGACGAACTTGAATGGGGGTCATTCTTATGGGTATTTTTTACGCGGTCTTATATGCACATAGAGCATCATCGATCTTCTCAGATCAATCCTTGCATGTAGCGGACAGGGACTTCTCAAGAATGGACTTGATTTAGACCTCTACTTGCCTGCTGGTCTGAGGGTGACATGGCGTGGCAATTTTGTGTGTCACGTCGATCCCTCAAAGTTCTTTTCCTTGCCGTGTGATCCACCATCGCTAATGACTGCCTTCGGGATACCAAACCTTGAAAAGATCACGCTTTTAAATAGCTTCGTGACCACCTTTGCATTACATGTAGGGTAGCCCACTTCTCCAAGTGCCTCAGTCCACTTCTCCAAGTAGTCCACCGCGACAAGGATGTATAAACTTCATCTGAAGGTGTGGAAATGGTCCCATAAAGTAGATCCCCCAAACGATCGAACACTCTACCTTCAAGATCCCTTGTTGTGGCTTCTCTTGGCATTTTAATATGGTTCCGTCTTCTAGCATTTGTCATATGCCTTCACATACGCATGGACATCTCTAAAAATCGTGGGCCAATAGAAACTTGTCATAAGTACTTTTGGTGTCGTCTTATCTCCTCCTCCGAGTCCCTCGTATTGAAATAGGATGTCTCAGATCATCTCCTCTCACACACAGATTTCGTAGCATCATTTTACAGCCGGTAAAGATAGGACTCGTCCCAAATAAATAGCCGCGAGTCTCACTGAAGTGTTTTTCGTTGATGGTGCATTAGGTCATTGAGTAGTAATCTGTAAGAAAGGTAGTTGACTATATCAGCGTACTAAGGTGATGTGGTTACCTCAATCATTATTAGATGCTTACTGGCAAAAGAATAATCAATGGGTAGTAGGTCCTCCTCTCGGTTCGGCTTGGCTGGTTCTAGTTGAGAAAGGGGTCAGCTACCAAATTCTCATCTCCCTTCTTATAGGTACGTCACTCATACTATATAACTTGTTTACCACCCATCCAAAATATTGAATGAACTCTTACGCCCTACAATTTGAGCATGCAAGTATTTCTATTCTGATATGCATTTGAGTCTATGTAATTTGCAATACATGGCACATGAATTGAGTGATGGCGCCACACTCCACACTAAAATTATATTTAGTTCCCAAGCATAAAAAATATATGGAGATAAAAAGAATAGGCGCGTAAGAAAGTTCCCTCATATGATAGGTTTGACTCGTGTATGTGTGTTTCAATTTGCACATCACTCGGATGATGTTTCGAAAGCCAAATAAATTAGATATTACTAAAGATGGATGACATGGTAAAAAGTGAAATGTGACAAGGTTGTATATATGGAAAAAAAAAAATCAAAGCACATGTCATCAGAAATCAAGTTATAAACAAGTCATATAGTATTAGAGCGAATCAAACCAAGGTCATCCATGTTCTAATATAATGAATCAAGTTCAAATACATATAAGATACAATTACACTCTTATGACTCACTAGCCATGCTAATATCTATAAAGTATAAGCTATTTGACCTATTAACACGATAATTTGATTAGGCCTATCATGCATGTGTCTATCGGCATCTCCAACAGGTCGGGCTCTGGCCATGCTTGGTAAGGCCCGAGCCCGGCCTAAGCACTACATTGGGCAGGGGCGGGCCTTGTTAAATTTTCTAGCATTAGAACAACCCAGAGATGAAGTCGGACTTACACAAACACTAATATACCCCGTCCAGATAAGTACCTACTACTTTGTTGGGTTTTACTTTTTATACATCAGTAATTTATTAGTTTTTTTATAATGTCATTAATATGGGACAATAATCAAATCTCGAATTTGGCCAATGCATGGTTATCCTAATTTGGTTCCAGGGTAGAAGATATGAGACGGCAACAATAGTCTTGTCCCCATACCGATGAGACTACAACAAAACTAAGATGTTTCTCGTAGCAGTACTTGCACTTTAGGTAGAACTCTGCATGATCACGATCAGGCCTAAACTCTTCGTGTCGAGCATTTATTCCAGGTCAGGTTGCATTGTACTTTGATCGAGCCGGGCCAAGCTTCGGGCCACCACGGACAGTTTAAAGAGTCCTATGTGTCCATAAGCATGCGAAACAATGTTTGGTCATCATGAGAATTCAAGTAAACACATAAGTGAAGCACTCCATTAAACCCGTCATAAGTAAAGACTTACTCAACATACCATTAGCGAATTTGTAATAGGAAAACAAAAATTGCAACAAAGCGATACATTAAAACTGTAAATAAACTCAACATCATGAATTGAATTCAAGAAGTCTACTCTTATGTACATAAGAAGACTTGTTGTGAGAAGAAACAGAGAGGAATTGTTATGCACCTTGGGGCAGGTCCACCTGGTTTATCTACGGAAGCATGCGGATCTGGATTGTGGAAGAGTGCGGGCAGAGAGTTCCGCGCCTCGGACGTACTTTAGCTGGTCCGCGTTTTGGTTAATGTTGCTGGCAGGCGCGAGATCTCAGCTGATAAAGTTTGGATCTAATGCGGGCCTTGCTGAGATTTGCGGAAGATGGTGGATTTGAATGTGAATGGTGGTGAAAAAGATGGATTGAGATGGAGATGGATAGAGATGAAGGTGATGAAGATGGCGTGCATTTTGTAAGCACACAACAAAGTAATGTACTTAAAAATCAACAAGTTCTATTGCTAAAACAAGTTGCAAAAGAGTGCTACAATGATATGGGATGTTCACCCCTTGTAACACAAGATGAACAAATGATAGAACTCCTACACTAGCTACGGTCAAGAGATAGACTTGTGCTTGATTTGCTTGAATATTCTTGGTGAGGAGCAAGTGAGGAGCGGGCTGCATTTTATAGGAGAGGGCCAGCCGAGGGGTCACCTTGGCCCTCATTACTCCGGCCATTACTCCAGCTCTCTCCCCCGTTTGATGCATGCTCCCGGACGACTTTGCTTCTCTCTCGGTTGGCTGGATGCAATGTCTCCTCATCAATGCTTGGGGAGACCGTGTGGGATGTGTGTGGTGCATGGAACACATGTTCCATTGGATTTATAGCCGTTGGGACTTCCATCAATGCTCCCTTTGACCCTCTTGGCTGCTGCTCGGCATTTTGGGCTGCATGGAAGGCTGTTGCTTCTGGGTTTAGCTCCCTTTGATGCTCGGCGTTTAGGGCAGCTGCTGGTGCTTTTTGGTGGCAAGGCGGCCCTCCATGGAACTCGTCGTTTTGGTCTTCCCCGGGCAGCTCTTATGACTTAGCTCCTTGGGCGCAATGCTGCCTATCAATACGAGAAATTTAAAGGTCATCGTGCGGATCATCATTGTCCGAGAGGGTGATGGGTTCTCTCGGGTTCCTTTTTTGAGCGTCAAGGTGTGGAGCGATGGCTCCTCCTCTCCTTCGTATTCATATGGCTCGAGATTGTCCCTAGGCACCTCTTCCACCAAAATCACATGTAATGTCTTTGGACTGCACCTATGGCAGTGTATTTCTAGTCGCAACGGTAGCAAAGTCCCTTGGCGCATTTGGTGTCATATTCGGCAGTTGTGACATAACGGTAAGGTCCGCTCCTAGCCGGTGGTGGTGGTGGTAGTGTCTCCTTGGCCTTATGGGTGTCGCCTACGGGCTTAAGCTTTGAGAAATTCCCCGCAAAGCGGCTGTTTCTCTCGGCCAAGTCTCGGGACTCCAAAAGTTGGGCGAGGGTCATGGCTCGGGTGAGAGTAGTGGGTTGGAGGACTCTCACGGCCGCGCAGATGCTTGGCTTAAGTCCTCGCATAAAATTCCCCATTAACACCGCTTCCGTGAAGCCATGTAGTTCACTTGAGATAGCCTCAAATCGGTCACGATAGTCGCCTACCGTTCCCTCTTGAGTAAGAGAAAAGAATTGCTCGTGAACTAGGCCGACACTATGACTTTGGAATCGCTCAAGAAGAGCTTTTCAAAATTCAAGTCGTGTGCGGAACGCTTGACGGTCATTGCGCCATCAAAACCAAGAGAGGGCTCGGGCTTCAAGGCATATAGCCGCAACCTTGAGTTTCTCTTGATCACGATACTAGTTTACCTCGAAGTACCATTCGATACGGTAAACCCAAGCAATAGCATCAACTCCCTCGAAAACGGGCATTTCAAGCTTTCGGACTAAAGTCCTTAGCTCGACCCGTGATCCTTCATTGAAGTCGGCGTGATAGCCTCCTCCCCTTTCATTAGAATTTTGCGAAAACCCATAATCATTAGTGTGACTGGAGTTTCCACGCTCGTCGATCTCATTGCGCGCATTGCCATGAAAAGGACTATTTCGTAAGGTCTATATGGATCTTCACGCGTGAGGCCATGATTGGGGCCAAAGCCTGTTGATCTCTCGATGGGTCCAAGGTTACCCCCATGCGGATGATCATAAGTTGGGTCACTACATGAGTTGCCCTAATATGAAATTTGCCTATTAAAGGGCTTGTTTCGAATGTTGCCGTTTTCATTGGTGGGGAATGGACTAAGGCCATTCACCGCTTCATTACTTTGCATATTAATGTTCAAATGAGGGGGTTGGCCTTGGAGATCCGAATGGATTTGGTTCTCCTTGGCCTACCCTTTCCCTTTATCCAAAGAAAAAGAATAAGGGTTGGTAGTTATTACCTCATTTGTTTGAGTCAAGGATGACTCGGTGGTGGGAGTGCCCTTCGCTAGGTTGGCCACGGTTTGGATGACGGTCTCCATCTTCTCTTCCAAGGATGTAACCTTGTGTTCGGCCCTTTCTTGGAAGGTTTGGGTGGACTCTCGGAAGTTGGTGAACTCCTCTCGGAAGGAGCAGACTTCTTTCGCCAATGCGTCATGCTTCTCCTCCATGGCGGTCATCCTTTGCTCCATCTCCGTGGGGCTTCTTTTGGTCATCTCCTGGATCGACTGCTCTGAGGCTAAATATTATGGACCTTGGGGCAGGTCCACCTGGTTTCTCTGCAGAAGTGTGCGGATCTGGATTACGGAAGAATGTGGGCAGAGAGTTCCGCGCCTCGGACGTACTTTAGCTGGTCCGCGATGCGGCTAATGTTGTTGGTAGGCACGCGATCTCGGCTGATAAAGTTTAAATCTAATGCGGGCTTTGCTAAGATTTGCGGAAAATGGTGGATTTGAATGTGAATGGTGGTGAAAAAGATGGATTGAGATGGAGATGGATAGAGATGAAGGTGATGAAGATAGCGTGCATTTTGTAAGCACACAACAAAGTAATGTACTCAAAAATCAACAAGTTATATTGCTAAAACAAGTTGCAAAAGAGTGCTAAATGATATGAGATGTTCACCCTTGTAACATAAGAACAAATGATAGAACTCCAACACTAGCTACGCCCAAGAGATAGACTTGTGCTTGATTTGCTTGAATATTCTTGGTGAGGAGCAAGTGAGGAGCGGGCTGCATTTTATAGGAGAGGGCCAGCCGAGGGGTCACCTTGGCCCTCATTACTCCGGAAATTACTCCAGCTCTCTCCCCCGTGTGATCCATGCTCCCGGACGGCTTTGCTTCTCTCCCGCCTGGCTGGATGCAATGTCTCCTCATCAATGTTTGGGGAGACCGTGTGGGATGCGTGTGGTGCATGGAACACATGTTCCATTGGATTTATAGCCGTTGGGACTTCCATCAATGCTCCCTTTGACCCTCTTGGCTGCTGCTCGGCGTTTTGGGCTGCATGGAAGGCTGTTGCTTCTGCGTTTAGCTCCCTTGACTGCTGCCTTTGATGCTCGGCGTTTAGGGCAGCTGCTGGTGCGTTTTGGTGGCAAGGCGGCCCTCCATGGAACATTTTAATCTTCTCCGGACAGCTCCTGTGACTTAGCTCCTTGGGCGCAATGCTGTCTATCAATACGAGAAATTTGAAGATCATCTTGCGGATCCATGTCAGGAACGGAAGATAAAGGTGAAGGGGAATGGGGACAAAAATCAATTTTCATTTGTTGTTATAAAATCTTAAGTTTGGAAAATTATGGACAAGACCTTGTAGTTTTTTCCAACAAAACGCCATAAACCATACTGCAACAGCCCTATACAACTCTACAACAGGACTCGAGACACTCGAACTCCGCGCAGTGAAAGGTTGCAGGGAAGCAGCGCGGGTGACTTCTGATTTTCTTTAGCAACGAAGGCGACCATCAGTAATTATATATGAAATATTAACATACTGAAAAGTAGGGTTTATCTTGCAGGCGTCGGAATTGCAGTCGCAACTCTTTCATTTCACAGTCGTTTGAGACGATCGATCTTTCGTTCGTTGAAAAATTCAGGTAAGAAAAAAGACATCTCTTTCCGGACAATTTCACTTTTTTGTTTGTTTCCAGGACTCGATTTTACCATGAATTTTTGTACATTGAATGTTGAATTTGTTCTTGTAGATGGCAAGCCGTCCTACGCGGTCGCGGATACACCCTGTTCTGCAGCAGGAACAACAGGCAAGAGCTAAATGGACCGCGTACCTTACGAAGATACTTGTAGACTCCATGGTTGAGCAGGCACAACAAGGAAACAGAAACAGGAGCTCCTTCCACAAAAGAGCATGGATATCCATCTGTGACGACTTCCAGTTGAAAACTGGTTTGAATTGGGACAAGGAGCAGCTTAAGAATCGCTATTCAGTGTTGAGAAAGCAGTACACCCTTGTCACCTCGCTACTTGCTCAAACTGATTTTAGCTTCGATGAATCCACCGGTGCCATCTTGGCCGCTGATGAGGCTTGGGATATACACATTAAGGTAATGTTGGTCTTTTGGTAGTTTCTTATGTAGCTCTTACGTGACACAAGATATATTTCCTCCTCATTCCTGTGTTACACATGTTGTAGCTTGTTCTTTTGGGCTTGAAAAATATAATTTCTAAGTCCATTAAAACTCATCTGAAGATTTATATCAGAAATAATGTGTTTGCTGAATTAGGTTTTTTAAAGTTTGTATAACAATCAAAAGAACTGGTATATAGAGGTGGCAGCCTGAACGTAAACACATATAGAATTTGTTAGATGGAACATTTTATAAATTGTCGTTTTCGTATCCACAGCAGAGGATTATATAGCAAAGTTCATTAATCCTCTTCTACGTCTCTTTCATTTCTTTCTACGGCAAGCCTGGATATAGAAACACTAAAATATCCGTGTTTGAGAAATTCAGTTTGCATTCTTAAGTTTGAAAATCCTACGTGGTCAAGAATTCAAATTCAATTGTAATTCGCAAAACGCAATAGCATATCTATTTCCTGGTAAATTGGCTGTGGCTGAACAAATAGAAATAAAGCTTGCAATTTGCGCCTTTTATTTGTATTTCTACACATTGTATTTACTTAACATCTATGGATTTTGCATTTTTTCTTTTAGTTCTGTCCGATGCTCACTTATTGATGGTTACCAGGAACACCCTGATTCTGAGGTCCTGAAAAGCGCTGGTTGCCCCTTTCATAGAGAGTTGAGCGTAATATTTGCTGATACGGTATCTAAATCCAATGGGGGCTATGCTGAGTATTCTCAAAGCAACAACGAAGGTGCACATAATAAGCTGTTACTCCCGGAGAATCTCACTGTAAAAATTGAGGAATCCTCTTCAGATTCGGAAGAACATGACATGGAAGATAATGAGGAAAAATATCATCATATCACGCCTCGGACCCCTAGTGGTCGCAAGAGAGGACGCAAAGGAGCAGATGGAGCTATAGCAGCAGCTATACTGGAAATGGCTTCAGCGTCAAAACTTAGGACAAATGCCATAAAGCTTCATAACTCGAGATACTCCATATCAAAATGCATCAAAGAACTGGATGAGCTGCAGGGCGTCGATGAAAACATTTATTATGCGGCTTTGGATTTGTTTGATAACCCTGTTGCCAGGGAAATGTTTCTGTCTCTCAAAGTGGACAAGCGAATAACTTGGTTGATAGGAAAATGTGTAGGTCATCAATTATGTAGCTGATACACGCCCATAAGCTTGCAGCCAAGCTGTTCATACGTTTGGGTATAAAGTAAACCTTGAACTGCACTGACTTGGCATTTGGTTTTACTATCCAAGGAACATATGATTTCGAGTAATGTGCAAAACTATGTCTCAGGGTTTCATTCTTAGAGCTGAACCTTAACTTGGTCTGCCTGCGGAAATGCTTAAATTGCAGATATGAGCAGTAAGAGAACATTGACATATTCAGGTGATAATAATCCAAGGCAATGTATAAATATCTCTACCATTAAAGAAAGGGAGTACAAGCACACGGCTAACTAGATCAGCTCCATGGTCTCCTCTCCTCTTACTTTCACAAGCATACAAAATTAGTGAAGCCCCGCACTTCACCATAGGCTGCAGCCAGGCTTCAACTCATAAGGGTCTGAATCGGCTTCTGGGACATCATCTATAAACAAGGAGAGGTTTCTGGTGTGTATTGACTGACTTCTAACCTTCCCAAGATGAAATGGAGTCGTTGAATAGTGCGACTTCATGGAAGTAACATTTTCATATTGTGTTCTTCTCCAGCACTCTTGGCTTGATTGTAGACAGATTCAAATGCATGCATGCAGACACTAGTGAACCCAGTTATGGCCTCGAAGACATTCGGGAACCCCATCTGCAGGTTGCTCAGTGTCACTGCTCTTGTTACACTCACAGATTTATCGTGCTTAGCCTTTTCATCCTCTGCTTTGACCCTCAATATCTCCACCTTGGCTCGCTTTTCAGAAATCTTGACTTGGCTTTTATTTCCAGACATTTCGGGCATACTAAATTGCCCATACTTACTTTCTAAGGTTCTGAAAGCGCTACTTTTCTTTTCTAGCTCCTTGAAAGCAGATTCCGATCTCTTCTTTTGCTTTCGTTCTTCACCTTGTTGAACAACAATGGCATGGATCACTGTAAGCAAGCTCTTGATACCATCAGATGCTACCTCGTCCGGCATGCGATCAATGACAAGGTGCCATTCTTCGCATAAGGAGTAAATCTTGGAATCCTGTGTGGTTTTTGTCAATGGGTTTCGGTTGAACTGAAAAAGGCTAAGTCGTAACCAGCCAGTGAGAGATTGAATGTAGTCTCTTTGAGCTTGCACCAAATTACAAAAAGACAGATGCCATTGCTGCACCTCGAGTTCGAGCTGCAGAGTTGATTGGCGATGCATTTCAGAAGTGGGCTCAGTTGACGGAATGGTGCTGAGATATTTGAGCTGCTTCACAATGTGCGTCTGAACCTGATGGCACTGATACATGCTTCTCCACATAGACATTGATCTGGGAAAACAGTAAAGTAAAAATTGTCATTCATTCCGTAGCAAGTAAACAACTAGAGTACCAAAACATCGCTAGACCATCAGCTTCATAAATTATTATACTCCATAATTCTCAACAAAACAAGTTAAAGAGGATCTACAACCACACAGTCTTGGGACAAAACGGGACAGATCTTACCGTTTCACAAGCTCAATCAATTGTGGGTAGAGCTCGGTTTCTCTCAGCTTGACAATTTCCAATGAGGTGGATTCAATTGCTTTTGTGGCAACCATTAGCCTTGACTCCAAACTATCGACGTCGTTTTTGGTCTTGGCAATTTTCAGATGCTCAGCTCTTTTCATCTCTAGCTTCCTTAACAGTGTCACCTTTTTCTCATGCTCTCTTTTTGTCATCTCAGCAGTCTAGTACACAATCACACATCAATGAACAAACTCATAAACTTCATCGAATGTAAACATGACATCGCATATGCAACATCCTTCATCCTAATGCTTCTCAAAACAGGTAAACAAAAATAATGAAGGCTATAGTGAGAAATCCTAGATTCTATGGTTAGTAAAGTTTGGAAAAAAAATATTTAGGTTTGGATAACTTGATAATACGCAGACCGAAGACAGCTCAAATTGTCGATGCAACTGACACGCAATCTTAGTTTCTCACGGACCTAAGGGTTTTTCTATCCAAGTCTAAATGATCTCCCTACATGATTAGCCTAAGTCGAGCAATATCTCATACTGGTTTAAAACAGGAATATATTAATAAAGTGGGTTATATTTGAGTGATGCAATCCTAAACTCTCATGGACCTAAAACATACCTTGACCTCGGCAAAGAGCTTCTTCTCCCAAGCATACAATCTCTCCAAAGTACAAGAATGGCTAGATGAAATACCAAGCACATTCCCATCAGACACGTCGAATCCAACCATTTCATCACCGCACTTAGCAAAAGCATTCAGCTTCGAATAAGAGTTGCATGTCCATGACAATGGGCTCAAACTCCTCTGGTAGCACTGCACTTTACCTGCAACAAAAAAAAAAAAAAAAATCCTTATCCCAACAACCCCAGATCTCATCTCATACGAGATCACACAACTCAAGCTAACCTAACAAAGATCAAATCTTTGAACTAGAAACATGAAACCTGGTTGAAATTTCTGAAACATAGAAAATGAGAATCAAATTTAGAGACCTGCTGGAGGATGGCTGGAGAAACTTGATCCAGAAACTTCTAGAATGGAAGAGACCTCACAACCAGCATCAGCAGCTTTCAGAAAATACTCGTCCAACTCCCTGAAAATCTCAGAGAGGTCCTTCGAGTTGCGAGAGACGACCATAGCCAGCTCACTCCCACTATTTTCCTCCTTCGAGTACCCACTCGCCATTGACGGCGGCGCGTTCACATCAACAGCCGTCATAGTCGCCGTCTCGGACACAGTCGTCGTCTCCCATTCCTCTTCAGTCGTTGTCTGCGGCGGAGGCGTGGCAAAGGGGTCCCAGAAATCCCAGCTCGGCGCCACATGAGGAGGTGGAGGAGGCGGAGGGAGCGGTGAAGCTGCAACAGAGGTTGTCGTTGTCGTCCACGTCTCATTACTCGAGCTCATCGGCGGTGGAGGCGGCGGAGGATGAACGGACGACATCGGAGTCTCCGGCATGACTCGCGACGGAGGCTGCGGCGTTCGGTGTTGGTGTTGGTGGTGGTGTTGATGCTTCAAATGAAGCACTGTTTCGGCGTTGGAAAATTGCATCAGAGCCGAGCCGGTGCTGCGGAGAGATCGTAAGTACATAGAGTGCGACGCCGACAACGACTGGCGCGCTCTAACCAGCTGCTTTATGTACCTCTTCCTCGCTTTGCATCTCGCCACCATTTCTTCACGCTCGATCCTCGAATAACAACACCCCATTTCCAAAGTTTGAGTGCAGAGCGTTTCCGTTTACTTAGGGTTCTTCCAAAAATCTACAGCGATGCTCCAACTCAGATCTCTCACAGCAGCAGAATTTCGACAAACCCCCAAATCTTTGAGTCTAATTTCTGAGATGGGTGGCTATGGTTTGTTGATCTAGGGCTTCGTTCGATGACAAGAGAAGGTAGTGGAGTTAGAGTGGAGCAGAACCAGAGCAGTTTTGAGGCTTTGCAGAACTGGGAGAGAGATAGAGACATTAAGCATCGGGCAGAGTGCCGTTTACTAATATTTATCTAACTTCTCTAATGACGATAATACCCTTCAGGTACGCCTGATAAAAAGCTTCTGTGAAGCATTTGTCGGGATCTCAGGACGAAGGGTAGTTTCGGTAATAGAACATTGCAACGGCCATATCTGTCGTCAATGTGTGTAAAAAGAAGATTTTACTGCGCATTAAAAGGCCCATTTAAATGTTCCACGCAGTAATTTTTGTTTGACTGGGGTTTATTACTTAGAAACGGTGACGTTCAGGGTTTGTGTGGTATGGGTTAGAAGCAATCGGACATCTGTGTTACTTGGAAGATATTTATGGACATCTGCGTGTTACATGTTTTAACAAATCTCCAATTTTTTTCCTAATTTAGCAATTTCATTCTTAATAATCAATTTTTAAAAAATAATTTTTTTAGTATAAGTACTCTCAAAAACGAGCTTTTACTTAAAAGTGTTGTTAATAGAATTATTAATAGTGCATTTCAAAAAATATATAATTCAGGCTTCTAGTACCGGGTTCTGATAGATTAGCTTTTATTTTGATGTCGTTTTTATAAAAAGTGCTTTTAATTGAAAGCGCCCTTTTACGAACAAAAATTATTTTGGAAAATAATTTAAAAAAAAATTGATAGTTTGAGATTCAAATTGTTCTGAAAACTCGAAGTGAATCTAAAGTTTTATTTTAGAAATGATTTCAAAATCAAATCTCATAAATCATGAAGAAAATAGTTGAAATGTTGTAATAAGTAGGCCACCAACAAGCATAACAAGTCAAACTACTGAAAATTTATTTGATTCAAAACTATATGATTTGCAACCCGGTACGATTTCCATTTTATTGAAAATGATTTCCTAAAGAGGTTGATTTCAATCTATGAGTATAAAATCCATATTTGTGGAGTATAAAATCAATATTTATCCTTTTGAAAAATAAAACTAATTTAAGTCACCGCTTGTCATAATCAAAATAAGAGCAAAAAAAACGTCAAATATTTGAGTGGCTAGATTTCAGTTTCTGATATAATTATGAGATTTTTGAATAGAATAAGTAAAAAAAAAAAAGTCCTGCCCCATTCGATAAAGACACGAGATAATCTGGTACAAAAAAACCATCACCAAGAACAAGTTTGGTAGGTGGGTTGATGGGAGCTCTCATGCAATTAATTCCAGTAACCCATTTTGTAATCAGACCGTTCTAATTCCAAGTGTCCAAACCAATTATTTGGTAAATCGTTTTTGTGTGTGTAAAATCAGTCAAATTACTTTTAGTAGATCTTTAGTCTCATAAAAGATATGCATCACCTAAATAATTAGAGTAGCATTAGCATGTGAGCCTGTCAAATGCAACTTGGATCAGGATTAGTACCACTAATACACTTTAGGGTACTGTGTTACAGCTTGATTCAAGGGTGTTTAAAATTTTTAATTATACCTGATATTACCGGTTAACCCATCAATTCCAAAAACAACAAGTTATATTTGTTGGAAATAAGGTGTGAAGAAAATGAGGTTTGCTTCGTTTTGTGACTAAGTTTTGAGGGTGAAGAACACCTCGAATCAAGTTGATGTAAACTAGTAAAATACTCCTTGTTGAAAGTAGTATAAAATTGATCCAAGAAATGTCAAATTCGGATATGTTTTGAATGAGATATAAGTACTCAAAGTTACAAGGAAAAACTTGCAATTTTGTGACAGTTTGACCAGAGTTGACCGAATTACTTAGTGATTCGGGCTGCCTTAGAAGTGATTCGACCAGAGCTGGCCGAATCACTTACTCAGTGCACTTCGGGAGTGAACGAATCAAAATTGATTCGTGCACATGCTGGGCGTATCAATTCTGAGTCAACCAAAAATGACGAAGCACTCAAGACTAAGTTAGTCCACGAACTATACGGTTACCTGATATGATGTTGGGTGGCCGCGAGAATGGAGGAAACAACTCCTCAAACTTCTCTGCTATTCATCTTATAAAGTAAGATGAAAAACAGAGAAGGAAAAGAAGAGTAAAACACCGAAAACCAGTAGTCTTCTACTTGAGCTCTCCGATTTGCATTGCCGTGTGTTGTGGTGATTAGCTGAAGTTCAACGAAGCTCGTTTCAGCTAGGTTCCAGCACAACCGAAGAGCTGAAAGAGTTGTTTTATCCTGGGAAGCAAGCTGCCAGTAGACGTTCGACGGATTGGACGGCAATTTCACTTCAAGGACAGCGTCGAACGTCTCAACCTTGAAAACTAACTACAGTTTGAATCAACCCTTGTGATATTATTCATTATCTTGCTAATTCAGATAGTTACTGAGAAACGCAGAGAAGGCAACCCATCAATATTGAGATACATGAATATTTTCATTATCTTTTTTATTTGTAATTGTCTCATATTTAATTATAATAATTAATATATATATATTCCAAAAAGAAAAGATTAGAACTCCACATATAATTCGACAAAGAGTGCATGAGGTGGACGTCACGTGAGTGTCCAGACAACTCACATGCTTTTTTTCTTCGGTCTACATATTATTGGAAAAAAATGACATTTGATTTGTGATAAAAATAATAGTATGTAATAATAAGAAATAAAAAATTATATTTCATATGTTTTCCATTTCAGTTTCATTCTGTCAAATTTTGTAAAAAGCAACAGGCATTTAAATAAGTGCATATGAAGATGGCTATTAGCCACATGTCAAATCATCAAAATTATCCGTCTACCCGAGTTGATTTTAACTTGGAGCGGTTCTCCTCAAATCTGGGCACCCATCATATATGGTGAAACATAATTTCATTATGACAATCAAGAACGATGTATTTCATACAAGAAAGAAACCTAAATAGTATTTTAGGTTGTAGACATGTTTCGATCTGAATTAAGGATCGAAGTGACATCACTTTTGGGATAATACTCTATGATATTCATAGCAGTGAAAGCTTCGTTAGCTCCTAGCATTGACAAGAATAGGAGCACATTTATGATATATTTATGTTGTGATTAAACATATCATTCTTTGTTCAAATGACTTCAATATTGAAAAATTGATGTAGAATTTCAAAGTATATAAGAGCAAATCTGTTGGGATATGTCGGGACATGTACCCAGCAGGTTTTGATGGAACAAACACCAAGTTAAGCAGCAAAATATTCTTGCATTACTTATTATTAGATTTCTAAATCTATATTGATTAGATGCATATCTTTTGATATTTAGAAACGAGATAATTAAGTAATTTAGAAAATATTGAAAATATTGTTAGGATTCTCTTTTAGATATTTCGTAACCATAATTCAAATATTTAGAAATATCTTTATCTTTTACTTGTTATTATCTTTTTAGTTTCTTAATTAGAAAGCAAGAAGGTCCAATACAAGATAGAGATCCTAACACTATAAATAGAGCTTCAAAGTCTCAAATCAAGACGTCGGTCTACAGAAGAGAATTTAGAATTTTGATGAGGTTGATCTGTGTTTTTCGAGCTGCTGCACGTTGCTGCGTCTGAGGAAGGGTCCGATTAATCAGTCCAGTGAGCTGCTGAATAACGCAAAGGGGAAGCGTCCGCAGAGCAGTCCGGTTGATTCATAGAAGATAGAAGGTGGGTCTAGGGCGAATTGGAGATTCGGGTGCTATTCAACTTGTCTAGTCTTTTGTGAAAAGTATATCGGTACACTGCAATAAAAGACTGCTTCTCAAAATCCTTTCAGTGAAATTTGAAAGGTAGTGATTTTTCTCTGAGTACTGGTAGTACTAGAGTTTCCACTATAAATTACTGTGTACGAGTCCCTTACTTTATCTTTCTGCATTACATTATTTATCCGTTGTGCAAACTGTACTTAGGAACACGTCTACAGTGAACCCAAGTTAAACTTACGCTAACCTAACGATCCAACAAGTGGTATCAGAGCCCGACTCTAGATTTTTGTTAGCTTTGCAGGAAGAAGGGATCAAACGAAGACTCATTCTGGAAGCCGCCCATGCTGAAGGTCGGACAGTACGATTGGTGGGTACGAGAGATGGAAGCTCATGTATGTTCATTGGATGGACAGGTCTGGAGGGTCATTGAACAAAGACCATATATGATCATGGACAAGTCCGATCCAACCAAAGAAAAAGATAGGAAAGACTATGACGATGCTGACTACAAGGCCCTAGAAAAGAACATTAGAGCTATTAAAATGATCCTTCAAGCTCTATCAGATGGAGATAGGAAAATCGTAATTACTCACAAAACCGCAAAGGATATGTGGACGGCATTGAGGAACCTGTACTCAGGCAATGTAGACGTTCAAAGGAATAGGATACTAGCGGCCTCAAAGGATTACGAGAAGGCTGTCCAGGGAAGGGACGAGTCCCTTGAAGAATTCTTCTCAAGTTTTAAAGAATACGTGGGCCAGCTGCTGTTTCTTGGAGAATAGATCCCTGACTAGAAGGTTACACACCAGTTCCTAGGAGCACTGAACACAAAGTGGGATGCCATGTCTATTGCCTTCCAAGCTCAAAGCGACATCAAAACCATCACCCTGGAAGAGTTGGTCGCCCGCCTACAGAGCAATGCTGGAATTCATCAACGGAAGGTTGAGCGTAGAGAACCTAGTAAGGATAGGTCCATTGCACTAAAAATTGAAAGAGCGTTTGAGCTAGCCCAATCCGATGAGCCCCCAGAGGAGGACGACCCTGACATCGCCCTATTGACGAGAGCATTCAAGATGACCAGCTTCAAACCAGAGAATAAAGTAAACGCCAAAGAATCCAAAACTTCAACCTTTAAATGCTTCCGATGCGGAAAGAAAGGACACATGGCAAAGGACTGTCGTGTGAAGCTGAAGGACGTCATCAAGCCCAATCAGAATAGACAAGCTATGATTGCTGCATGGGGAGCATCAGATGAAGAAAGCAAGAAGGAACCTTCTGAGGAAGGGTTGTGCATGATGGCTCACTCTGAGGACCTGTCCACAGAGGTACTTTCTGACCCTTCTCTTTTTAAAAATGCTAAACTATCTCTTGCTTTAAAAGTTATGGTAACCAAGAATGAAGAGCTACTGGAAGAAATAGAACAGCATAGAGAACTGTTTGAAGGCCTTGAAGAGAACAACAACTTATGGGCAGGGAAGGCTAGGGAGCTAGAAGACGAACTGAACGAGACACTCCGTACCTGCAAAGATCACACCAAAGAAATCCAGCTCCTGAGGAATGAGAATGAAAGGCTGATAACCGAAGGGAAGGAGGAGGAGAAGCAGATCGAGGTAATCAAAGGACGGATACACGATCTGGAGTCCGAAAAGGAGATAATGGCCGAGGAGCTAAAAATCCTCAAAACCTATGAAGAGATAAGGAAATCCAAATGGCTGACGGAAATCAAAACCCTTGAAACGGACTTCAAGGACCGGTTACGCCCGGATCGAACAAAACCGTTGCTGCTACGAACCCGTCCACAACAA
Source organism: Umbilicus rupestris (assembly GCA_963678935.1). NCBI lineage: Eukaryota > Viridiplantae > Streptophyta > Magnoliopsida > Saxifragales > Crassulaceae > Umbilicus > Umbilicus rupestris. The sequence continues at coordinate 10,337,778 of OY787622.1, forward strand.
CGAAGGACGAGAAAAAAATTAAAGGAACGAACTCCATCAGCGCAGCCACACCCGTTCACAAGAGACAACGAACCTGCCTACAGGATATGAAAGAAGCAAGCCAGCAACAAAGAACCACCGTCCATTGACTTTCAAGCAAGGATAAAGAACATGTACATTCCCCCTGGAAAGAGCAAGTATGTAGGCTTGAAAGATCACACTGTGTGTTGGCACTGTGAAAAGGTAGGACACGTTCTCTCAACCTGTCCTGAGAAAAAGAGACTGATCGAAAAGATGAGAAGTTATGCCAGATCTGACAAAGGAAAAAGTCAGAACAGGAACAGGGGTAAGGAACCCGTTCACTGGAACAGGCCCAGGGAACTCCGCCACAAGAACACATAAGCTCCTGTACCTAAGTCCACTGTGAACACCATTTCCCTCAGAGGAGTCCGTGCACCTAGAGGCAAACCCAAGACGACTCCTAGGAAGAAGATTGATCTAACCAACCCTTCCCATACCACTGATATTGTTGCTACTTCTGCTTCTATTTTGAAACCCAGTAAGCCCAAGCTTGTCTGGGTTCGTAAAAACTAACTTTACTTTTTCAGGAGGAAGTGAGGAGCAGTCCCTGGTACAAAGACAGCGCATGCTCAGGACATATGACGGAAAGCATGGACTGGTTCACCTCACTTCAGCAACATACCGGAGGAAACGTGTCCTTCGGTAACAAAACATTTGGTAAGATATTGGGCTTGGGAAAGGTACGTATTTCAGATAATGTTGAAATTGACACTGTAAGTCTTGTGGACAATCTGAAATTTGATTTGCTAAGGGTCTCCCAATTATGCCAAAAAGGATACAAAGTCATCTTTACTGGTAATGATTGTGTGGTTGAGTGTATAAGCACATGAAGGGTAATATTGAAAGATATATGCCAGAACAAAGTTTACAAAGTGGACCCTTCCTTTATACCAGATGGTGAAAACTGCTTGTCATCAATCACAAAGGAGATGGCTCTATGGCACAAGAGATTTGGGCATGCAAATCTATGACTCTTGTCCACACTCGTTAAAAAGGACTTGGTTAGAGGGATGCCAAAGGTGGATGATAGCCTCCATACCATATGCAGCTCATGTACATTGGAGAAGCAAGCTAGGTCCTCATTCAAATCAAAGGGAGCGGTAAGCACCACTAGACCCCTGAAGTTGATCCACATGGACATGTGCGGACTCGTCCGCACTAAAAGTCGGGGAGGTAACAGATATGTATTAGTCATTGTTGATGATTATTCTAGATACACTTGGACTTACTTTTTGCCATCCAAGGATGAAGTGTTTGAAGAATTTGAAACATGGATGTTAACTACGAAGAACCTACTGGACACGTCCCTAGCATCAGTCTGCACTGACCATGGAACTGAGTTTGAAAACTCTCAGTTTCTAACTTTATGCAGGAAAAAGGGTATCTCTCACAACTTCTCAGCTCCCCACACTCCTCAACAGAATGGTGTCGTAGAAAGAAAGAATAGAACACTGGAGAACATGACTAGAACCCTTCTGATCGATAGTGGACTTCCTAAAAGCTTCTAGGCAGAAGCACTGCGCTCAGCATGCTACGTATTAAACCGAGCTTATCTGCGGAAGGGTATGGACAGGACACCATATGAGCTACTCAGGGGACGAAAGCCCAACGTGTCCCATCTAAGAATCTTTGGCTGCAAGCACAACAATGGAAAGGACAACTTAGGGAAGTTTGATCCTAGAGGTGATGAAGGAACATTTGTGGGCTACTCCCTCCACAGTAGAGCCTACAAAGTGTATAATCTACGGCTACGTAAGGTGGAAGAAAGCATACACATCGTCTTCGATGAGCAAACCATGGGAGGGAACCTTGTAAAGGTCGGGAAACATACTCCTCTATAGTTCGAGGAAGAGTTCTCTCTCACAGAGACAGTACCTGGGGACAGGTACCATGAAGTTCCGGATATGGATCCACCAAAGGCAACGAGCATATCCTCAGGGAGAACTGAACAGTTGGAAACTGTGGAAGAGGAACTAGTCCCTGAGCAAGATCAGACCCCAGAGCAGGGACCGGTACCTAATGAAGAAGCTGAGGACACGTCCACTGAAGACATTCAGAAAATAGTGGGTCCTCGAAGGAGTGAACGTGGCAGGATACTGTCCAGACGTCTCGAAGCTACGAAGTATAGTGTTCTCAAGTTGAGAACCCGTCCATAGACACTACATCCCAAGACGAGGAGTCAGCATACATGCACGGACAGATCGAACAGGTATGCACATCTAATGCTTTTGTGTCTCTGTCAGAACCGAAGAAGGTTTCGGAAGCCCTCAAAGATCCAGATTGGGTAAACGCAATGCAAGAGGAGTTGCATCAATTTGAAAGGAACAATGTCTGGAGACTAGTTGATCGGTTGATTTCTTACCGATTATTCGCTTCATTCGATGATGAATTTCGCTCCTCTCCCGAACTTACCATTGTGTTTTCACCACTCTACTCTCATTTCAGGTCAAGTTATATTAAATTGAGGATTTGTAGTTTGTTTGGAGCAAAATAAGGCAAAACACAAAGATTCAAACTAATACAGACCAAATCTGGGCAGATTGACCTATTCATCATCAAAAGCTTGCCGATAACATGATTCTTATCCGATTTAGGCGTGCTATATCTTTTTGGAAAGCTGACTCGAAGGGCTACAACATTGTAGTTTACAGAAAGACGTAATTCGAAGGTTTAGATGGTCAAAAACGTAAGAAAAGTCAGAATCACAGTGCTGAGTGAACAGTATCCCGGTTCAAGGAAGAACCTCCGGTTCACTAGTGAAACCGCCGGTTCATTGGTCAAACCAGCGGTTTGGTCTCAGAACCGGCCCCAAAGGCAAAATATCGTGATTCTCTGAAACTGGCCGGTTCGATTCGAAACCGGCGGTTTGTGGCCTGAACCGGCGCTTTAACATTGGAACCGCCGGTTTCGAAGCAAACCCGGCCGCAAATTAATTCCGAAAATCAGCCCAATTGACTTTCATTATAAATAGGAATCAAGGGCTCGTTCACAAGGGTTGGACGATTTTGGAGAACGAACGCAAGAGAGAAGAGGATAGCTGGGAGTGAAGATCGTCGTCACGGGTTCTTCGTTCTTTATTCTCTTCATTCTTGTATTTGTAGTAATCCCGATGAGTAGCGAGTAGTTTATTTAGTTTTGGGATCCTACGGATCCCATGCCTGTAACCTGATTTCATGTGATTTATACAAACATCAGTTTCAGTCTAATGCAAGTTTATGTTTTCAATTCTATTATGCTTCATTCTATCATTTTACCATTGTTGATCGTTGATTGGGATGACTGCATGTTAGAACGAAACTAGGTTAGATGCCAAAAAGATGAATGGGTCTGAGGCAGTTAACTGGAACAAATAGGATTGATGTCGAGATATGGTAGCTATATTGTTAGTACATGAATCGATGGGAGAGTTGACATATTTTGTCTGGAACCCTTTGTGTCTAATAAATCGAAACTGTTGATAATCCGTGATTGGGCGGCGTTCAATAGTGTAGATTAATTCAGGTGATGATCCGTGAATGGGCGGCTCATCTGATGTCAGTTAAGGTTATTTCCAAAGCTATTTTGCATGACTATATGGTGTGCCTGATTGCATGAATCGTATTGCTAGCATGGGTGAAGTTTGTTCTTGGAATTACTTTCTCTAATCAAATCAACCGTTAGTTATATTAATTAGGATAATTAGGATAATTAGAATAAATCCGGAATTTCTATTAGGAGTAGCTGAACATATTTGAAATTTCATAGTGTCTTAGTTCAACAGATTTGTGAACAAGCAGTTGCTGCAGCACACTCTTGTTCACTAAAAATTGTCTCACCAAGCAATGAACAGGACAAGGTTTGTTCACCCAGTTCGGCCAACTGCCTACGTTTGAGGAGGACTATTCTCCAGTCCTCAATCCACTAACTCGAAGGTTCCCAAGTACACACGGTTACAACCCACGCAACCTATGCTACTCAACCTTGTGTGGATCACTCAGCACAATCAGAACAAGCTCTGACTTGTGCCTGCACACCCTCTACGATATGTCAATCCAGAATAGCTACAGACTTCTCAAGACTCAGCCTATTCTAAATTACACTTGACTCAGCAGGGTTGCTGTAGCAACTGCTGTAACACACAGCTGAAGCACAATTTGTCCGCGTCGCTCCAAAGCCTTCTGCCGAGCCGATCGAACGATTCCACGAGCGCTGCACACTCTGGAATACTCCCCCTCACTCAATGACCACCTGCCACTAGCGAGTACTACCGCACGACACTCGACCGAGCCAACAACTCGTCAGTTCTTCCGCGGCTTCCCTTGATCAACCAACAAGCTCAGCAGCTCTGATTTGGCTTCCAGATCAAGCTCGAATCAGACTCTGCAAGTCCTGATTCCCTTCTGCCACAATGACCTCAACTCTGCGCTCACGCTCTGCTCTCGGGTGATGATCGAAGAATTCGTCCGTCGCACACCAAAGATTGCACTCTTTGAAATCTGTGTATGCACTCATGTATCCCTCAGCTTCGATCAACCATTCTGCTCTGAACCCTTTCTCTTAAATAGTGCACCAGCTTTAAGCAATGTCCAGGTTTAGGCAATGTCCTAACAAGAACAATTATCTCCTAAAATCTAGGAGATTAGATTTGATCTTTATCTTCAATGCAAATCTCCTTCTCTGACTAGTAAACCTCACTGGAAAATACTCCACAGTATTTTAGAAATTCTTCAGAGGCAAACCATAGAGTTTCCAGCCCTTCTGGACAAGCCCAGGTTTCTGCTGCTTTCGGACGGTTGATACAACCAGTTGAACAAGCTCCTGCTGTAGCATCCCCTGCTGCAGCTGCTGCTAGTTCACTTGTTCTGGCCTGCTTAAATACTTGAGCTGCAGCAACTCCTTGATCACTTGTTCTGGTTTTGTCAAATACTGCCATACTCATTATCAATATTGTTTGCTAGCTAGTATACACACGCGTCTGTTCCCAGGATCAACCCTTGGCTTACCAAGGTCTATAAATTATTTTTGACTACAATTTGACCCCTGAAAATTATCTCTGACATCTATAAAGGATTAAGAATACGATTGTCACTGGTCCCTAGACCCAAAGATCGCACTATCATTGGGACCAAATGGGTATCCGAAACAAGCTTGACGACCAGGGAAGGGTAGTCAGCAACAAAGCAAGACTTGTTGTGAAAGGGTACAATCAACAAGAAGGAATCGACTATGATGAGACTTTTGCCCCGGTTGCCAGGTTAGAAGCCATACGATTGTTAATTGCATATTCTACTTATCATGGTTTCAAACTGTAGCAAATGAACGTAAAGAAAGCCTTCCTCAACGGAGTCTTAAAGGAGGAAGTATAGTTGAGCAGACTCCAGGGTTTGAGGACCCATCCATGGCTGATCATGTATACATTTTGAACAAAGCCCTGTATGAACTGAAGCAGGCACCACGTGCATGGTACGAAAAACTATCCCAATTCTGATGGCACATGGATATGTCCGAGGACTGGTAGATCAAACCCTATTCCTATATAGGGAAGGGAAGCATACCTTAGTAGTTCAAATATACGTTGATAATATTATTTTCGGTTCTACTAATGATGCTTTGGTCAAAAAGTTTACAGATTTGATGGCGAGTGAATTGGAGATGAGTATGATGGGAGAACTAAAGTTCTTTCTAGGACTTCAAGTCTCACAAGAGAAGGACGGCACTCGCATATATCAACAAAAGTACCTGCAGTAAATGTTAAAGAATTTTGGGCTGGAAGGGTCAAAACCCTTCCCCACTCCCTGCTCATCTAATGAGTCTCTGGGAAAGGATGAACACTCGTCCGCAGTGGACAAAACCCTTTATAGAGGAATGATAGGATCTCTCTTATACATAACTGCTAGTAGACCTAACATAATGTTTAGTGTTTGTTTGTGTGCTCGATTTCAGGCCGGTCCTAGAGAAACACATCTGAAGGCAGTAAAGAGGATTCTAAGGTACCTAAAGGGGACTGAGGACCTGTCCCTTTGGTACCCGAGAGGAGGAAGCGTAGACCTAGTAGGGTACACTGACGCCGACTTCGTTGGAAACAAAGTTGATAGAAAATCTACATCTGGCATGGCACAATACGTGGGTCTCAGCCTAGTCTCATGGGGATCAAAGAAGCAAAACTCTGTGTCCCTCTCTACATCTGCGGCTGAGTACATAGCCGCTGCAGCATGTTGTACCCAGCTCCTATGGTTAAAGCAACAACTAAGCGACTACGGTATCTCTGTATCTCATATCCCTATCCTGTGTGATAATACTAGTGCTATAAATATTTCTAAAAATTCCGTACAACACTCACGCACTAAACATATAGAGGTCAAGCATCACTTCCTAAGAGATTGTGTAGAGAAGGGACTGGTGTCCATGGAGTTCTGTAGAACTGAAGAACAGGTTGCGAACATCTTCACTAAGGCATTAAGTCGTGAGCCCTTCGAGAAGCTACGGATGGAACTAGGTATGGTTTCCTTTTCAAATTAATTGACTATCCGTCCCTACCTTGATGACTGGCTATGAAATAAAAGTGTGATATATTTTAGCCATAGGACACTTAAGATTTAACTCACTATGTCTTATGCTCATTATAAGCTGTGTGTATATGGCATGCATGGGAAACGCTCGTTGGTAATGCACTGCACATGATTATTTAAGGCATGTTCTTTCTAGCCCAAAGAACCTGTCTGGATATTTGTACCCTCCCTACAAGCCTAACATGAAGGAACGGGTCCACAGCCATCCTTAGCGTACTCATAGCAAGCAGTGGTCCTATGAACCCCTTGAATACTCCTTTGGACTACTAGCTATGAGGTACTCTCTTTTATATTATATATTCATGAATATTGTGTGTGATCCATTTCATAAAACCATTTGGGTACCCGTCCACATCAAATAAAAACCCTTGAAAGAACCATGACAATTTCTAAGGTCAGTGGAGAGACAATTGGGGGGCCCGTCGACAGAGTGGGTAATCGGTACAGCTATGATTAGACTATTGATACAAGCAAACAGCTCATCAGTGGACTGGCACACAACGGCAATATGGTCTACCAGCGTTACAAGGAACGTGCACTACATCCGCTACACAATATAAACAAGTAGGCAACCACTTCAGAGCTTGCGTAACACACGTGGACAGTTGCAACAGACAGATAGACAAAAATAAAAATAAAAAAAATTGCCACTGAATGGAGATTGCAAAATTGGGGGGAAGAATGGAGATTTGGGGGGAAGTTTTGAGATATAGGGGAAAGAATCTGGACACGCTCACACACCCTCTTAAGCACTTCAACAAGTAAACCCTTCCTCACCCAAACTCTCCATCTGCAAATCCAGTCCGAAGCAGCCTTCCAAACCTCTCTCAAGATGTCTTCCCACACTGCCGCTCTTCTTGATGCCTCCTCCTCCTCCGAAGAAGCACCACTGGCTCCCCCTGTGCTAGCCCTACCGTGGTACAACATATCGGAGGCGATCTCCTCAAATTTGGAGGAGGTGACTCCGCTGGACGACGAAACTGTTAATCCAGCCCCAGCCGCCGCTCTCCCGACCGATCCACCATCGCCGGATGTGGAAATTACCAGCGTGAATATCGTTCATCCGGTGAGCAAAGGGACAAGGAGGTCCAAAAGACATCTCCGTCGCACTCAGCCTCCTCTGATGGAAAAAGAACCTGAGGCCGCTGATGCTGATGATCGGGACAGCTCTACACCACCATCATCGGTGAAACGGTCCGCTACGGTGAGGAGAAAGACTAAGGACAGGTCTCCAGACCAGTCAGCGAATCGCTCGCCGGCAAAGCGGACCCGATCCTCTCATCCGAGCCCCAGGACGCCTTCTGTGTCCAAGTCTGGCTTCAAGGACAATGTAGACATGTCCACCAGTGGTATAGTTAAGGAATTGATCTTTGATAGCTCATTCTTGGTTGCGAATAATAGGATGAAGTGCTTGAGTTGCTGAGTTTTCAAGGCTGGGAGAGGTTATTTAGCAGCTGTGAAGTTGATGAGTTGCTGGTACGGGAGTTTTACTCCTCTTACACGGTGGAAAGAAAAGGGATAGGTCTGGTAGCAACCTACCTCGGGGAAGGGATGCCCTATGCCTTCTCGACTGGTCATCTATCGATGGTACTGGGTGTGCCTCATGAGGGCTATGGGGCTTACACCAGCAAGTTCTGGCCGAACGACATGAATGGGGAAGAGATAGTCCGATTTATCAGTGGGGACCCGTCCCCTGGCCGAACCGTAGGGACAACCAAAATGCCGCCGGTGAACCGGTTCCTTCACAGATTTCTGGTCAAGCTCATTCTGCTTCAAAAAGAGAAAGGGAGCATACTCCAGATACAGGAGGCCGTGTTATTGAACAAGGTGCTTCTCAAGGAAAAAGTTAATCTTCTGATGATTATAATGGCTCATATGGAGCACATTAGGGGGCAGGGTACTCATTCGCTGGGCTTTCCTTCCATAATCAAACGAATTATGTTCTCTCATAGGTGCTACAAACTGGTGGGAAGGGAGACCCAATGGTGCAGGGCGCTGGATAAGGCAACCATACGCAAGATGGGGTTCAGTTTTGTTCCCGGACAAGGGTGGATTAGGGAGCTGCCAACTCTGTCCTCCAGGGTTACAATTGAGAAAGGGTCCGCTGATATAAGGACTCTGGTAGAGGATGGGTTTCGCCAGTTAGCTGAAGGCCAACAGAGGACTGAGGACAGGCTCCTTCAGTTGGAGGACCGCCAAGGATAGGCTCATACGGTGCTGGCCGAAATCCGTGGGCTCCTTGAGGTGTTGGTCTCTCGGTCGGACTCCTCCCCTGCTCCCACAGCACCTTAGAATCGTCATGGTTCAGCCCCTCCTTATCCGCCTAGCATATCAATCCCTGTTTTCTCATCCTTTCTTTTAGCCTTGTTAATTGTGTGCTTGCAATTTCAATCTATGTACCCGTCCATTGTATCTGCACTCCACTTTGATATGAGCTGACATTTTGCTTTAACTGTTTCGTGCTCTATATGGCTTCAACATTTCACTATTTTTTTTGATGATGCCAAAAGGGGGAAAGTAAGACAGGATAACATTAATTGAGGGGGAACCAGTTCCCGGGTTACTTGTGTAGTCATCTGAGGGGGAACGAGTCCAATGTTAAGGTGGAGTATGGTAAAACTGTTCTTTAGAATTATTAGAACTATGGTACTGCTTAGCTGTTTACCTGTCTTATGGAAGGGTGTTTGTCACCATCAAAAAGGGGAGAAATTGTTGGGACATGTGGGGACATGTACCCAACAGGTTTTGATGGAACAAACACCAAGCTAAGCAGTAGAATATTCTTGCATTACTTATTGTTAGATTTCTAAATCTATATTGATTAGATGCATATCTTTTGATATTTAGAAACGAGATAATTAAGTAATCTAGGAAATATTCAAAATATTGTTAGGATTCTCTTTTAGATATTTAGTAACCATAATTCAAATATTTAGAAATATCTTTATCTTTTACCTTGTTATTATCTTTTTAGTTTTTTGATTAGGAAGCAAGAAGATCCAATAAAAAATAGAGATCCTAGCACTATAAATAGAGCTTCAAAGTCTCAAATCAAGACGTCAGTCTACAGAAGAGAATTCAGAATTTTGGTGAGGTCGAACTGTGTTTTTCGAGCTGCTGCACATTGCTGCATCTGAGGAAGGGTCCGATAGACCAGTCCAGTGAGCTGCTGAATAACGCAAAGGGGAAGCGTCCGCAGAGCAGTCCGGTTGATTCATAGAAGATAGAAGGTGGGTCTAGGGCGAATTGGAGATTCGGGTGCTATTCAACTTGTCTAATCTTTTGTGAAAAGTATATCGGTACACTGCAATAAAAGACTGCTTCTCAAAATCCTTTCAGTGAAATCTGAAAGGTAGTGGTTTTTCTCTGAGTACTGGTTGTACTAGAGTTTCCACTATAAATTACTGTGTACGAGTCCCTTACTTTATCTTTCTGCATTACATTATTTATCCGCTGTGCAAACTGTACTTGGGGACACGTCCACAGTGAACCCAAGTTAAACTTATGCTAACCTAACGATCCAACAAAATCGATTATTAAGCTCATTGAAGAAAGACCGTAGAAGCTTGTTAATGCGCCCAATTAGCATACTATCGTCAGAATAAATAAATAATAATACCACTTGTATTGAAGATGAATAAATAAGTTAGGCTTCACGAGGCAAAATTGAGAAGAAAAGATTTCACTTTAGATATCATTTGGCAAAGAAGTAGAGTGGTTAAAAAAATTTGTTGAGGGTGAAAGTTATACGTCTGTTCGACTCGGGCTGTTTTAGATCCCTTGTTAACTGTTTCAAAAAGTTATAACAGATTTTGTTTCAGTGTTTGTTAGTTTGAGACAGTAACAGTACGAAGAACAGAAAACGACACAGGATGTGTTTACCCTGTTCAGTTCAACGAGCCTACTCAGGGGTTACTCGGAACCCCAAGTGTGAATCACTCACAAGAAATTAATCAAGTACAACAGAACATTACATAACTTATCTTCACTAGTTATCACTGTGTAAATGATATAATGTGAGCGCGTCTGACTCCCTCAGACGAAGCTCCTCCTCTTCCTGCCTCGATCTGTCTCCCACAGATCGGTAATTTCCTTCCCGAAAATGTTCAGACCTGAAACACAGGTCGTTCAACTCTGTTCTTCAGCGCATGACGACGACCCTTTAGCTCTACCGTTTTCCGGCTAGTTCTGATGATGATCGTCGGAGTAAGTATGCTGATCTGCCGTTTTTCTTTTACTTAGAATGCATGACCCGTTCGTATACATCCAGCACCACATAAATAGATTTGATCCACAATCTCATATCTTTAAGCAAGGAAATATTCTTCGATTATCATTTCCATCTTCTGGAGAGAATATATCTTTGGATCATAAATACGGATATTCTAGACACAAAATCTGGTGGAGAATGTCTTCGGAATATTTGAGAAATATACTCTTGCTGACGCACTTCATTTGCAGATCTTGACTGGTAACTGTCTGAACAGGAGCTGTCTCACCTTCTATCTCAGCCGTGAACATTGCCTTGTTTGTCAAAAAGGATGCCATTCACGATCCATGAACTTCCTGGATCAACATTCTCCCCTTTGGCATTTTTTTTGACAAAACTAGCTCCCGAACGAAATTGGTCATAATAATATATCTCCCCCTTTTTGTAAACAAAATGACAGGACTAGATATCCGAGCATAAAAGTCAGAAAAACATAGGACAAAGTCAATAACAGAAAGAGAACAAGGTATCATGTTTGTCTAGACCACATATTTAATCATCCGATTCTGCTGCTGAAATAGTGGCTGCATCAGATTCTTCATCTTCCAGTGGATACTTGATATCCCTCATCACCAACTTGACCTCCCTCTTTGCTGCTGAAATGAGAAGACATAGATTCCAGCATAAGTAAATGTTTTTCAAGGCGGACAATTACCTTTGAGTTGGAAGCTGGCTAGGAAGACTTCTTGAACAACACTATTTTGCTGCTTGTTCCACCTTGAGGTTCCTTGAGCCTGAGCAGAGCTTGCCGAATCTGGTCTGGAACCGACACATCAACATGGTGTTTTCCAGTGAAGAGCTTATAGTCTGTGCTGAACGGAGTCGGAGGAGGTGATAGTTTCATAGAGTTATCACAGATATCAGGGAATTGAGCAACCATCATCTCGAAAGCATTGAGGGACAACCAATAGGAACATTGGGCAGGTCAGAGACAATATGCTGAGTGAGATGATTAAAGATGATTTGACCAAGATTTACCTTCACACCTCGAGCTACTTGAAAGATGAGGGCAGCAACTGGTTTGCTGACGGTTGTCCGATGTAGTGTCGGCATCCAGTTCTTAATGCACATCCCATGCAGAATAGAAAATTTGGTTTCAGTTGCCTTGATTCTACCAAGCTCTTTTTCCACGTAGTTATCCTCCCATTAGTTATCTCCGAAGCAATCTCTCCCCAATCCAGTAATGTTGGAACAGTTTCCGCTGGACAGATTCCGAAGAAATCATTGATAGATTCTGAGGTAATCACCACACGTCTCCCTCTGACTTGAACCACCCCATAGTCATCATTGGAGGCTGTCTTGAATTGCTAAGACAGATTAGCCACAATCTCTCTCACGAGCTTTTTTGCATACTGTTTAGGCACCTGAATTGTCTTCAGCAGACCTGCTTGTTCAATGGCATACACTACCTCTGGAACTTCAAACCTCCTTTCCATAAAAATACGCTCCTGGACAATTTTGCTTCCCACAATTACTTGCCATCTCTTGGCATTTTCAGTGTCACAAAACCAGATTCAAGTTTTCGTGACTTCGCCAGTTACAAATTCTTCATCAACATTCTTTGATTTCTTGATTGTTTTGAAGCAACCCTTTTCTCTTTGGAGCTTGCTCCCCCTATTAGAGACCCCTTCTTCTCTTTCTTGCTGACAAATTATGCACTGTTCTTTCTCTTTTGCTTAGATAGTCGCTCAGCCACTGATGACACCTGAGCTGCCTCTTCCAGAACATCTGCCACAAACACTGTCTCAACGGAGTCCCCATTGTCTTCTATCACCACTGTCTCGGCCACAAACCGCTTAATGGGAGGACTGATAGATTCAGCCTCAGCTTGTGAAACCTCCATCTGAGGTTTGAAGACTACCATTGTCATCTCTTCTGGGACAGTGTCTCCTGCCACCCCTGGACATTCTTCTTCAACATTCTTTTCTTTAATGTCCTCTGGGACACTTTCCTCCTGCAAACCAACCACTACTGGAACCTCTCTCGATTCTGGAACCACATCAGCTGAGCTTGTTCCATCCACAACTTTTGATTTCTTAGCTCTCCTCCTTGCCTTCTGTGCGAACATCTTAGCCAAGCGAGGTGCCTTGCTTTTTCGAGGGCCCGCAGTGCCCTTTGACTGAACCCATCACCAATTCGGTCAGCTAGAGGCTTCATGACCAGCCTAGCCTTCTGTTGCTCGGCTGTCTCAGACCTCTTAGCTGATCTTTCTTCCTGAACACTAGCACTAACAGCAATACCAACAACCCTAGGTATATTCTCAACTATTTCTTCTATTTCTTATCACCCTCTAGCACTTCAGTAATTGCAGGTAAACCAACTTTAGGACTTACCTCAGTAGCGGAGACGGGTTCAATGACCGACGGCGCTGGCACCGAGGGTTCATCTCCTCCCTTCTTTCTTCCCCCTCTTTTCTTTTTCGCTGGATTTTGGACCGGAACTTGTGAGCCAACCGCAGACTTCCCTTTCCTTCGTAACGCAGCGGTTTGCCTCGATCTAACAGGAGCAGGAGAGGATGAGGAGTCGCTGCGCTGGCTGAGATCTTCTTGGAGCCAACCATGATTTCGCTTGACGGACTGCTGCGAGGGTTTCTGAATTTTGCTTTCGACTCAAGACCAAAAGACGAATTAGTTCAGCGAAAACTCAGGTAGGAGGTATTTTAGGATATTCCAAAATTCAAATATAGAAACCCTAACTGTCAAATCTAGGATATTTGAAATAATCTGCAGATTTCCTTTCCAAAGCAAGAACTTTCCAAAATACGCCTCTGTCTGACTCAGATTCTCGAACAACCTATTATATTTGAACAATAATCAGAACTTCTCCCCCTGAATTCAGTAACCAGTTCAAAGTATTTTTGCAAAGCAATTAGAAATTGGTTCAGATATTCTGAAAAATAATTTAATTGTTGACAACACACAGACCCAAGGCAAGTCTGAGTGTCTCAAACTAAGCGTTGTTCAGCGCTTTAGTGAATATATCGGCCAACTACTTTTCTTAGGATACGTGTTTCAGTGTTATGACCTTGTGTTCAACTAACTCGCGGATGTAATGATGTTTGATGTCGATATGCTTTGTTCTGGAATGTTGAACCGGATTTCTGGAAAGATTAATAGCGCTCAACTTGTCACAGAATAGAATCATTTCTCCTTGTTTCAGTCCATACTCTTCCAGCATCTGTTTCATCCAGACCATCTAAGCTCAACAACTCCCTGCAGCTATGTATTCAGCCTCTGCTGTTGACAACAATATGCTGCTTTGCTTCTTACAGAACCATGAAACCAAGTTGTTTCCTAGGAAGAAGCATCCACCGGAGGTGTGACCGCGCGTCGTTGTACGCGTCAAATTAATCCTTCTTTCTCCACTTAGTATAGCGGCTAAGTCAGGGTCGATCCCACAAGGAGCAAGCAGACTCGTTCTAGCGAGCAACCTACAACTTGAGTGATTGGGTTGCGCAGGTGCGCGGATGAACAATAGTGAAAGCAGATTTTGCACTAGACGTGCGCAGGCAGTAGAGATTAAGTACTATGACTATGACAAGTATCGGTAAAGACAATCCTCTATGAATGTATTCCTCATCATCGACTCTAAACGTCTATAGTTCGATTTTACTGAAGTTAGTGTCCGATCAAGGCTTCCTAACATGTGCGCATGTTCCGATCAAAGTCCATGAGCTATTAATTCTTGAAACTAGTCTAAGCAACTACGAATCCTGTCACAGTAGCAGCTGATTATCCTAGCGCGTTACTCCTAGTTGTCACCGTCAAGCTACCAACTAGTTTAACATATAACAACAAGTAGTAAGAGTAAGATTGCGGTTCAAGGCTTCCCCTACTCATACAACTAGCTGTCAACCGCGTGCACAGAATTAATACAAGCAAACAAACTATGCATTAAGCACAAGTCTCAAAGGAAATACTTTATAGAATCAAGCCCAACCGATACAAAGTGTTTAGCTAGACATGCTAGTGGTAAACATCACAGAAATAGTAAATAAAAGCTAAAGTGTCCAAGGAAACAGTAACAAGCAGGTGCGTGCAGGTTGCTGTGTCTCGGTTCGCGCAGTCGGTTGGCGCAGGTCCTCGGTGGCAGCTCGTGTGTTTTTCAGTTCTGGCTCTCTCTCGTGTATCTCGTGTCTCTCTCTCAAACCCTAGCCTTCCTCTCTTTATATACTGCTTGTGAGGCCCGAGGAATGCTCAGATTTGGCCCGTGACAATCTTGGCAACTTCCAAATCCTATGGTGTCCAAGATTTGGAAATACCGCTATCCTGCGCGTGGCTCACTGCGCACGTTGGTTTGCGCAGTTGGTTTGCGCACCGCAGTCTGAATCTGCCACCTCCTATCCTGTTTGCGCTGCTAGCTCCGCAGGCTGTGTGTTGCGCTCCTTAAACGCGCCTATTAGCGTGTATCCGACTTAGGCCCTTGTTTTGTCCTGGAATACAAAAACACCGGAAACCAGTAATCTTGTACACAAAATAATGCAAACAAGCACAGTGTTAAGATCTAAATAGTGCGTTTAAATAGGCTCTATCAAGGTGCTTTTCCGATCTTCTGCACTGCCTGCCCAATCGGCATCCCCATATCCAACTAAATGAGAGCTGCTATCCTTGGTGTACCAGAGTCCATAATTCGTTGTTCCACTGATGTATCTGATATGCATTTGACACTGGAAAGGTGGCTCTCATTAGGGTTTGCTTGGTACCTGGCACAGACTCCCACAACATAACAGATGTCAGGTCGACTGGCAGTAAGGTAGAGTAAGCTTTCGATCATACTCCTGTACAGGGTCTGTTCCACACTTGCTCCAGATTCATCCTTTGTGATCTTTACGTGAGTTGCTGCTGGGGTGCGCTTATGGCTAGCATTTTCTAATCCGAATTTCTTCACCAGGTTTCTAGCATATTTGCTCTGTGCAATAAATATACCATCGGATTTCTAAAGAACTTGTAGACCAAGAAAGTAGGCCATTTCCCCTACCATGCTCATTTAAAACTCACTTTTTATCTGTTCCACAAACTGATCAACTAGCTGCTGTGATCGCGATCTGAATACGATGTCGTCCACATAAATCTGGGCAATGACGAATTCATGCTTAATGTGCTTCACAAATAAGGTTCTGTCCGCTCCCCCTCGCACATAGCCATGGTGAACAAGGAACACCGTGAGTCGTTCATACCATGCTCTGGGCGCCTATTTAAGACCATACAGAGCCTTGTTCAAGCGATATACATGGTCAGGATGGAACGGATCTTCAAATCCTTTAGGTTGAGAAACGAGAACTTCTTCATTGAGCCAACCGTTGAGAAACGCACTTTTGACGTCCATCTGAAACAGCTTGAAGTTGAGATGGCAAGCAAGAGCTAGGAGGAGTCTTATGGCTTCAAGACGAGCTACCGGGGCAAAAGTTTCACCGAAATCTATCCCTTCAATCTGTGCATACCCTTGTGCCACCAGTCGAGCTTTGTTCCGGGTGATGTTGCCTTTCTCATTTGTCTTGTTTTTAAAGATCCATTTTGTACCAATTATGTTGGCTTCAGCTGGTCTCCGTACAAGGGTCCAAACATCATTACTAGCAAATTTCGATAGTTCATCTTGTATGGCACTGACCCAATGTTCATCCAAAATTGCCTCCTTTATATTCTTGGGTTCGATGGATGATAGAAAGCATGAGCCACTCAGCATATCCGAAAAATCAATAATCTTGCCACGGGTTTTTCTTGGAGCTTGAGGATCTCCAATAATATCAGTCATTGGATGATTTTTCTGAATGTGCTGAGGAGGATGAATAGCAGGAGCTTGTTCTGAATCTGTATCAGATGCTTGTTCATCATTCAAAGTTTTTGGAACAGGGTCTGACGCATGCATCTAGTCTTCTTGAGTCTTGCAAATTTCTGTATTAGGACTGACAACATCATCTTCATCTTTGCTGATTGGAGAATCTGAGTCTTGAATTGCCATGTTAACAGATTCTTCAACCTTTTTGGACTTCTTGATATAGACACTGTACGCTCGACTGTTCGTAGAGTATCCCTTCATTGTTGCGGGGATCGAGCTTCCTTCTGTATTCCCTGTATTCATAAACATAGCACGTACATCCAAAGATATGAAAATGTTTTACTAAAGGTTTCTTACCTTTCCAGATTTCATAGCAAGTTTTCTGTGTTCCAGGCCGCACAAGGACTCTGTTTAGAGTGTAACAGGCAGTGTTCATAGCTTCTGCCTAGAAGGATAGAGCCAAACCTTTTCAATGAAGCATAGCCCGCATCATCTTTTGGAGGGTGCGATTTTTCCTCTCTGCCACTCTGTTTTGTTGGGCGTTATGGGTGCTGAAAACTGATGAAATATCCCCTGTTTGAGACAAAATTCTTCCATATCGTTGTTCTCAAACTCCTTACCATGGTCACTCCGGATTGCAATCAGAGTCATGCCCTTTTCACGTTGAAGTCTCATAATCAAGTGAATCACAGCTTGTACAGTATCTGACTTCTGTCTAAGAAATGCAGTCCATGTAAAACGGGAGAAATCATCAACATAAACAAGAACGTAGATCTTACCACCTATACTCTCCGTTTGCATGGGACCCGTTAAGTCCATGTGCGGCAGTTCAAGTATCCTGGTTGTACGAATTTGACTAGTTCCTAGGTGAGCAGACCTTGTCTGTTTGCCTACCTTGCATTCTCCACACATAGCATCAGTCTTCCCTTTCAGTTCCGGTATTCCTCTCACCAATCCAAGTTTGGATATCTGTCTCAAGGCTTTGAGATTCAAGTGCCCTAGCCGCTTGTGCCATAGGATCAGTTCATCCTGTTTAGTCAGAAAATAGTGAGCTGTGACAGGCTCTGTGTCAGAGTTTAACAGATAGCAATTATTTGAAGAACGGGTTCCTCGCAGAACACACTTCCCTTCTCTATTGATGACCTGACATGAATCTTTGGTGAATTGTACATTTAGCTTTCCGTCGCACAATTGACTTATACTCAGTAAGTTGGCTTGAAGTCCTTCCACAAGAAGCACTTTGTCAATTTTGGGCATCCCTTGAATAGATAATGTGCCTTGACCAATGACCTTTCCTTTTCCTCCATCACCGAACGTAACAAATCGTCCATTCAGGTTTTGTATGTTGGTCAGATAGCTGGCTTCCCCTGTCATGTGCGCTGAACAGCCACTGTCAAAGTACCATTGCTCCTTCTCTACATGGGTGGATGAGATATATGCAACAAAGTACCTGTTGTCATGAATTTTTGAGGTAGTCACTGATTTCGTCAATCGATATTTTGCTAGGAACTTGGGACACTTCCTCTGTATGTGTCCTTGAGTATTACAGAAATAGCAGATACGCTTGTCCATTGTCCACTGCTTATTAGATCTGTGGCTGGGATGAACAACGTCAGCACAGTTAAAATTATTTGGTTGTACAAACACTGTCTTACCAGACCAGGATTCCCACGATTAGTACGCTGAGCATCCAAAATGGAGTCAAGCTTCTTTGTCCCATTGTTCATCATACCAACATACTTCCTTATTCTCGACAATTCAGCCACTGCTTCTGAGTGTTCCACTTTCTCCATGTCAAGTGTTGTTTGCAGTCTCTTAGCTGTCTCAGACAGCTCATATTTCTCGGCCTTTAAGCCTACCACTTGCTTGCTTAGTTTGGAATTAGCTTTCACTGCTTCTCCCCATTGTTCCTACAAAGCTCTGTATTTTTCAGCCAATGTTTCTTTGGTGATTTCTGTGTCACTATCACTGTCACTGCAACTGTCTGATTCTAATCTTTCTGCTTCAGCGCTGGCAACATCTGTCATGGTTGTAAGAGCCAGATAATTTGATTCTTCCTCCTCTGTTTCAGACTTTTCTGTTTCACTATCACTCCAACCAGCCAAGAGTGCCCGTTTCTGTTTCTTGAGAGTGTTAGCGCATTCTGCTTGGATATGACCAAACCCTTCACATTCTCGACATTGAATACCTTTGCCTTTTTCTCCTTTTTGTTCTTCAATGGTTCTCATTTTTCTATACTTTCCATCTGGTCGATTTCAGATGTCTGTTTCAGATTTGTTGAACTATCGCTGGTTCAGCTTTCTCATGAATCTACCAAAGTTTTTTGCAAGTAAAGCCATTTGTTCAGACATCTCTCCCTTATCTTCAACCGATTCTGATGCTTCACTTTTGAGAGCTTCTTTTGCTCCTTCTTTTACTGCTGAAAATGTCTTGTTCGACTGCGCTGAAGATCACATTGAGAGCTTTAGCATTTGTTGCAGCCGCTTTATCTTTGTGAAGGTATGTGGCATCATTGACAAACTCCTACAAAGTGAACTAGAGCCTGCTACAGCAAGTATGGAAAGAAAACAGCTGATGAAGAGCATTCCAGAGTGAGCAAACTCAGTAAGTGGCGCTCCAGCTGAAGACATTAAGTGGCGCTCCAGATGAAGACATTAAGTGGCTAATGTCTTCACGAGGCGCGCGACCTAATGTTGCCTTGGGGAGCTCGAAATTCTGAAAGAGAGCATGAAGACATCAGCTTGTGCAATCTGGGCAGAGTGACTTTCTCTGGAGCTAAAGTGGAGTAAGCAAGTGCTACAGCAATCTCTGGAGCAAAAGTTCAGTAGTAGATGCTGGAGCTAAAATGTGGTAGCACTCAAAACCTCTATAAAGTGGAGGATCTTCCTTAGAATTGATGGGATTGTTTCCTAATGCATTTAGGAAATTCCAGCAGCAGCAAACAGCTACAGCACAAGTGAACAAGGAGTTGTTGCAGCTCAAACAATCAAGCTGGCAGCAGAAGTGAACTAGCAGCAGCTACAGCAGGGGATGCTGCAGCAGGTGCTGGTTCAAGTGCTGTATCAACTGTACAAGTAGCAGTTTTGTGCTGAGTGCGATTTGAAGGTATGGCAGCTTTGTGAAAGCTCTTAGAAGAATTTCTAAAATACTAAAGAGCATATTCCAACATGGTTTACTTGTCAGAGAAGGAGATTTGCATTAGAGATATTTATCAAATCTAATCTCCTAGATTTTAGGAGATAATTGATCTTGTGGATCAATGGCCTAAACCTGGAAACTGCTTAAAGTGGTGTGGGTATTTAAGTCGAAGGTGTTAGGGCTGAAGAGGCCGATCGAAGCTGAGTGATACACGAGTGTAGACACAGATTTCAGAGAGAGGATTTTCTGGGTGACTACGGATGTTGTTCTTCAATCAAACACACACGGGCAGAGCGTCGAGCGCAGAGCTGTGGTGAGCATTGCAGAAGAGAATCAGGTCTTGCAGAGACTGATTTGTGCATTGATCTGGAAGCCAATTCAGAGCTGTGGAGCTTGTTGGTTGATCAAAGGCAGCCGCGGAAGAACTGACGGGTGGAAGGCTCGTTCGAGGTTCGTGCGGAAGAACTCACTAGTGACAGGTGGTCACTGAGTGAGGGGGAGTTACTCAGAGTGTGCAGCGCTCTTGGAGTGGTTCGATCAGCTCGGCAGAAGGCCTTGGAGCGACGCGGACAGTGTGCTTCAGCTGTGTGTTACAGCTGTTGCTGCAGCAACCCTGCTGAGTAGTGTAGGATAGAATAGGCTGAGTTCTTTGAGAGGACTGTAGCTATTCTAGACTGACATATTGTAGAGGGTGTGCTGGCACAAATCAGAGCTTGTTCTGGTTGTGCTGAGTGGTCAACAAGAGGTTGAGTAGCATAGGTTGCGTGCGTTGTAACCTAGTGTACTTGGAACCTTTGGTTGAGTGGATTGAGGACTGGAGAATAGTCCTCCCCAGACGTAGGCAGATTGGCCGAACTGGATGAACAAACTTGTGCATTGTTTGTTGCTTGCTGAGATTAATTCTAGTGAACAAGAGTGTGCTGCAGCAACTGCTTGTTCACAAATCTGCCGAATTGAGACACTGTGAAATTTCAATCTTCATCATCAGTCCACTGACTTTCCGGCTTAGGATAGGTAACTTCATCTTTGTCTGCAGCTATTGGCGAATCCTACTTGAAGATCACTGATTTCCACGCTCGATCATCTATAGATTTGATAAAGGATCTCATGCGTATTTTCCAGTAGGAGTAGTTTGAACCATCGAGGAGAGGAGGCCGAGAAATGTTCTGTCCTTCTCTTGTACTCATCTTGAACAGCTCTGTTTCAATCCCTGAATTACACTCTGTAAAGCAAGTGTCCCGCTCTGATACCAATTGAAAGTTATATGTTTGTTCGACTCGGGCTATTCTAGATTTCTTGTTAACTGTTTTAGAAAGCTATAACAGATTTTGTTTCGGTGTTTGTTAGTTCGAGACAGTAACAGTACGAAGAATAGTAAACGACACATGATGTGTTTACCCTGTTCAACTCAACGAGCCTACTTAGGGGAGGTTACTCGGAACCCCAAGTGGGAATCACTCACAAGAAATTAATCAAGTACAACAGAACATTATGTAACTTATCTTCACTAGTTACCACTGTGTAAATGATATAATGTGAGCGCGTCTGACTCCCTCAGATGAAGCTCCTCCTCTTCCCACCTCGATCTGTCTCTCATAGATCGGTAATTCCCTTCCCGAGAATGTTAAGACCTGAAACACAGGTCTTTCAACTCTATTCTTCAGCGCACGATGACGACCCTTTAACTCTACAGTTTTCCGGCTAGTTCTGATGATGATCGTCAGAGTAAGTATGCTGATCTGCCGTTTTTCTTTTACTTAGAATGCATGATCGTTCGTATACATCCAGCACCACATAAATAGATTTGATCCACAATCTCGTATCTTTAAGCAAGGAAATATTCATCGATTATCATTTCCATCTTCCGGAGAGAATCTAATCTTTGAATCGTAAATACGGATATTCTAGGTACAGAATTTGGTGGCGATTATCTTCGGAATATTTGAGAAATATACTCTTGTTGATGCACTTCATTTGCAGATCTTGACTGGTAACTGTCTGAACAGGAGATGTCTCACCTTTTGTCTCAGCCGTGAACATTGTCTTGTTTGTCAAAAAAGATGTCATTCACGATTCATGAACTTCCTGGATCAACAGAGGGTTCTAAACTGGACAAAGACATGTGCAAATGGTATCTTTATATGGTGACAATCAATCTCTTATTGGAAGAGCATAAAATGTGATATATAATGATAAGTCAATACATATATGTTGACGATATAATGCAATTAGACATTATTTTATCACGAATCATTATTTTTTACTATGTAAAGTTCAAATAAAATATGACGAATTCATTAACCAAAGGTTTATATAAGTTTCTGGTAGAAGAGACGTTTAAATGAATGGAAGAAAAGCTCTTGTATAAGTAAACCATGTTGATTAGAGATCTCAACGGCTTAGCTCAAAGGGACAATTTAATTGCTGAAACTAAGGCCATGTTCTTATAAATTTAATTTTTCGATAAATAAATTAAGTTAAGTTAAGTACATTAGTTATTATTTCTTATTGGTGGTGTGGTGTTTTTGTGGTGGTGGGTTGTTGTGCTGTTGTGGTGGTGGTATTGTGGTGGGGTGCTGGTGGTTGGATTGGTGTGTTTGGTTATGGTGGTATTGTGGTGATGATTGTATAATGTTGTGGTGGTGGTGTTGTGGTAGTTGGATTGGGTTGGTGGTGGTGGTTGGATTGTGGTGCTGGTATTGTGGTTTGATTGGGGTGTTTGTTTATGGTGATATTATGGTGGTGGTGGTGGTTGTATTCTGATTTTGTGGTTGTGGTGTGGTGTTTTTGTGGTGTTGGGTTGTTGTGGTGGTAATGGTGATATTGTAGTGTTGCGGTGGTTTTGAGGTTAAGTTAGTGGTGTTGTGGTGGTGGTGGTGGTGGTGGTGGTGGTAGTGATATTGTATTGGTGCGGTGGTTGTGATGTTAAGGTAGTGATGTTGTGATGGTGGTAGTGTGGATGCGTTGTTTTGGTGATGGTGGTGTGGTGTTGTGGTGATAAGAAAGAGATGATTAATAGTAATTTAAATATTTAAATAAGTACTTAAGTTAAGTTAAGCACTTAAATAAATAAATTCAGCTCAAAAAAACAAATCTTAAGTGAGGTCACTATGGGAGATGACATGTCCATTGAATAGTTAGTGAATATGACACATCTTAACGGATGAATATTTGTTATTGTTTAATATATATTTATGAATATTTGTCTAAGTTTAAGGATGTTGTTTGTTTTGAATTTCATATATTATTTTTAAATTATCTTATTAATTGTTTATGCGCGTATGCCATGCGTGCTAAATTATTTGATAGTTGATTATCATAAATTGTCTTTTCATATTTGCTACTGTATTTATACATAATTTTGACAACGGGGATGACCTTTGCGATTAATGTAACAATCGCCTCTTTCACATCACTCATTTTGTTGTTCTCATTAATCTTCTTCATTTATAAATTATTCTTCTTCGCACTAAGATTTATGATTATGACCAATGAATTTACTTCCTTTATGCTTTTTACAATAATCTCCCATCCAACTAAAATGTCTTCGTTTACACGATTGCCTTCCGCCATCTCCAACTTCATAACCATCTTTGTCATTTGTTGTGACTTTCTTTAAATAAATAGAAATACAGAAATTGAAGTTTTTTTTGTAAAAATCAGAGTATCAGAAGTTGACACTCGTTCGACGATCTTCTTTTAACATAAGGACCTCTCTTCTGTGCGGGATTTTAGGTCAACGAATTTGCTCGGACAAATTAATTCCAAGAGTGTTTGGGTTGTTTCTCAAATGAGGAGAAAGCTTATTTCTTTATAAGGCTTCCTAAATATGATGTAACATTCCTCATTCTTTTAGGCGTGACCTCACATAAGTTAGGTGCAAAAAAAGCATGTCCATGTGCGTTTAAATCGGTTGTGCATCCATTAGACCCGTTTGGAACCCAAATCGGTTCATGATTTGCACCATCGCGCGTAGAGAGAGCCTATTGGTTAACTTATTTTAAATAAGATGAAAAAATTTATATATAAACTTACATTTTTTTAACTTTCCAATTAGTATGAGATACTTTAACTTGTACTTTGGCTTATGAATAATTAATTTCATACCTTTCATCACAAGATATTTCACTACGATTAGTTCAATTCAATCCGAAATGGTATCGCATCACCATTTTCTTATATTAATACAATTTTCCAACATAGTTTTCTAATTATACTAGTGATAGTTGAACATGTCATTCTTATAATAAATTGTTAATTCATCTATCATAATTCTTCTAGCTTCATTAATCCTCAAACTAACTACTCAATTTCGCAGTAGAAACTCTTTATTCCGGAAAAATAGTTAATTGACATTTTTTGTAATTTTTTTAAATAATTAGGTATACAATTAACAATCAAAATAAAAGAAAGTAAAATTAACAATTTCAATATTATTTATTTTACCCTAGGTACATTATATTTTACTTTCATCTTGGCATTCTTTATCCTCCATTTGCATTATGGTAAATTTAATGGAAAAAAGTAAAAAGTAAAATGCTTGTAAAATGATTTTTCCAAGGAAACTTTAAGGGATTGATTTCATTTGCTTCGGTTTTTCACGATAAAGCAAACGTAAAAATTAATTTTCCTTCAAATTTTATTTTGATTAGTTAAACTTTCCAAAAAGGTTAAACTTTAAAACAAAATACATCTCCACTAAGAGCATCTGCACCAGCAGCTGCTCTTTTAGCGCTTAGAAGTCATAAATCATTTAGCACCTGACAAGATTTAGCAGCTGCTGTGACAGATGCCGGTGCATATATCTTAAAAGATTGATTTCTTTAGAGACAGACCGTACATTTTGAATCCATCATTTATTTAACGAGGTGCGTCATAATTTGATTTTCTCGTTTTTATAAGGGTAGTATTTATTGGTCCACGTGTACATCTCTCGTTAAACTATCACGTGTTTTTTCACGAGCCGGATTAGTTGGTGTTAAAGATGTGAATATTGTATAATTGGTTTTACTACAAAAATAGTTAACGGTAAATCCTTTCATCATTTTATGGCTCTCGCTATATATTTGGTGAATCAGAAAAAAAAAAAAGTGATAAGACGAAAGCGACGACGGCGATCTGTGAAGGCGATTGGAGAAAGTGAATAGTAAGTGACTTTCCTCGCTTTCGTGCTCCTTCCGATTTTCATGCTCTTAGTGGATCGCCTCACGTTTGAGTAAAACTAGTCGGATAATGACTTGTGACTTTCGTTACTCAGATTTGATTGGTGCGAGTATCGGAGTGAGCATGGGGAGAGGGAAGATTGTGATTCAGAGGATCGCCAATACGACGAGCAGGCAGGTGACCTTCTCAAAGCGCCGGAAAGGATTGCTTAAGAAGGCTAAGGAGCTGTCGATCCTCTGCGACGTTCAAGTCGGTGTTATGATATTTTCCAGCACTGGAAAGCTCTACGACTTCGCTAGCAACGCCAGGTCCGTCGTCTTCCTAATTTTTTCATTTCATTTTATGATTGTGATTTGCGCATTATTCAGCCTGAGATTTGTTGTGGTTTATTTTGTTTGCTGTTAGAATTGGATAAAGAAGTCGTGAATGTAGTTATTGCATGTTTTGGGATCAAGTGCTCATGAGATAAAATTGAAATAGCAGGAGAGGAATAAGTCAGATTTTTCATACTTTTAGGAACTGCTGGTTCCATCATCACTAAACTCCGATGTCTTTAGATTTGCACCATCCTGCCTTGATAGCGTTGCTAATTAACATCTTGGCTATAAGCTCAATATGAGCTTTGACAGTTGGTCGCAATGGCAAGACAGTTGCAGGATTTGATTCAAATATCAAGGAAGCCATAAGTAGATAGAGCCAACCAATATATAGCACTAACCAACCAGAATGGTATGAGAACACACCAGGTTACACGCAAAAGGGTTGGCCTGGGTCAATATTTTATGGAGTACCTATTGAATATTTAAGTGTTTATTAGGATGAATGGGCACCACCAGTGTCTGGTAATAATAAGCTGCTCGAACGAGTGCAAAAAGATGTCTTTAATCCAAGTTGTGTATATCTTATCCATTCTTGGGAGGATGACATGTTAATTGAGGTATAATTCTTCTCATAAATCTAGAAAAAGTTTAGGTTGTCCTGAGTTTTGTCTTTATTGAATCTGACACCTCAACTTGGGATCGCATGTTCGTCACATCCCTCTCACGTGCTGTCCCTTCCAGTAGCCACCTTCTTCAAATATCAACTTGAGAGTGAATGTTATATATGTTGGCGCAACTAAAGATTTTCGAAAGTTTTAGGTGGTGATGGAAACTATGAGTTCGATCAAGTTGAGAGCTTAAAGATACCCAAAAATTGTATTAGTAAAGTTTGACATGCTTTGTAAGGTTATTAAATAAGAGTTTAACAAACTGAATTAAATTGAAGATGAATTAAGTTGAACTACAAATTTATAATATCGGGTTGAGTTTAACTAAATATGAAAAAAAATTGAAGTAAATTATACGTACTAAAATATGTCAATATGTTTGGTTTAAGGAAACTAACGTGGAAAAGGAAAATGCTTGGGAAACAAAGTCGTTTCATGTAATTCTTTTTATTTTATTTTTTGTTTGGTAGTTATGAAATATATCCAATAAAAGTTAAGAAAAATATACATGCAGTGAACAAAAGTCCTGGTGATCATCCACACTTTGTTGTCCCGTGAAGTTTCAATTTGTGGGTCTATTGGTTTTACTGGATCATTAATTGAATAGAGACTGCACTTTCCATTTTATTTTTATCTAAGAAATTTTCAAGCTGTCTAAACAAAGATCACATGTCGTTTTTGACTTTTTAGGATAAATTTTTGAAAAACAAAAAAAGAATTTTTTTTGACATGTGATTAATTAGTAGAAATATCTGGTTATATTATATGGTATTAGCATCATTATGTGTCTGATATATTTTGATATTTATTATTATGCTTTAAAGTTTTCTATGAGTATATTAAATTATCAAAGTTTAATATACGTTCATGAAAGCTATAGGTAAATGTGAACTAATCGAGTAATTACAAGACATGATAAAACTTAAATCGTGTAACCAAATCATTTTTTATACTTCTAACTTAAACTCATTATGCATCATGAAATCATAGTTTCATCTCTTTATTTTGACCCATCAGACTAGTAGCTAGAGAAGAGATTGTTTTAGAAGTTGAACGAACAACTATGATCAAAATGAGTTCCTTTTAAGAATGACTCAAGTGGAATATTGTTTGGAGTTGATTAGCATGGTTATG
Source organism: Umbilicus rupestris (assembly GCA_963678935.1). Lineage (NCBI taxonomy): Eukaryota > Viridiplantae > Streptophyta > Magnoliopsida > Saxifragales > Crassulaceae > Umbilicus > Umbilicus rupestris. Next base: position 10,364,854 of record OY787622.1, read on the forward strand.
GGGTGCAACTTGAAATAGATTATCTTCATTATTATTGAATTGATCATTTGGTAAAATTATTTGATCAATGGAGAGGAAAGGAAAAAAGTTGAATTATAAAAGACTATAAAATCATTACTCATGAACTTTGAAATTTTAAATTAGAATGAAACTATAATGGAATTGGCACAAATTCAAAATGATATTAAAGCTCATGATGCCATCTGTGCAAAGTATGAGGGATGTGAGAAATATATTCTAAGTGCTAAGGGCACGAGCAGAGCATCGCTTGTGGAAGGTTGAAGGGCAAACGCAAACGATTTGCTTAAGTGCGAGTGGACTCATTAGATTGTTAAGAGCCGTAAGGCAAAAAAGTTTGTCTTTTGAACCCTAATGAGGAGAGAGGTCGTAAAAAAAAGGGATGAACTAATTTATACTGAATTATAAAATAATAGCTCATAAATCTAAATTCTTGGATTAAAATGAGATTAAAATACCATTCAACTAGTAGAATTCAACACCCGTCAATAAGATTTCACTCAAATGACGAGACAATTAGTTAACCTTATTAATGTGGAAATATACTTAAGACATCAGTAATTACGTGGACTTTAAGAGTGCGTTTTTATTTTTGTATGAATGTTAGGTCTCATATTCTGTGGGGATTAAATTTCTTTGGTATTCATAGAGAGATTCGTGTCACTATATCTATCTACAAGCCCCAAACTTACACAACCAGAGAATGGACCCACCTTGAAGCTAAGGTTTAATCTGTTTGTGAAGCTCGGTTACCTGATAGCGCCAGGGCTTAAATGATGAGAACATTTGTATATCACATCAACCGGGGTAATTTTATTCAATGATGGCCCATGTGCCCCTGTCTGTCTGCTTCGTGCTGTCTGTGTTTGTGTGTTCACTGCTTCTTTTTTATTCGAAAAGGCCTTAGCCTAGGCCTCGGCAACGGGCCGGACCGGAAAACCCTGGCTCGGCCCGGCCCGAAAAACATAAGCCCTTTATTGTTTTTCGGGCCGGGCCGGACCGGGCCATAGCAAAAAAATAAGCTCGTGGGGCGCCTGCCGGCCCAAAAAAATAATTTAAAAAAATTAAAATAATCATATTTTTTTATAAAAATATTAAAATTAATTTAAATAAAAATAAAAAATATTAAAATTATTTATTTCGGACCGGGCCGCGGGCTTTTATTATTAGGCCCGAACCCGGCCCAGCCCTCATCGGGCCGGGTTTTGTCGGGCCTATGCCCAGGCCAAACGGTCCACGGACCGGCGGGCCAAAATCGGATCCACGGGCCTCGTGGATCGTGTGCTGAGGGTTACCTTAGTCCATGAATGTCAGCTTACCCGTTGTGGTAGTCCATTCTCACGGAAAAGGAAGTGTAAATGAAACAGGAGAAAAATGGATAAATTCCCGCATGAGAGAGGAATTGGAGTAGAAAACTATACTTTGCATTTTACAACAGCTACATACCAATTTAAAATTCATATACTCATTTTTTTTAAATGTCACTACAAATTGAATTGAATGAGCAGCACACATTTATTTAGTCACAAAAATAAGTTAAGATTGATAATTCACATTTATTTCTAGGGCTAGTCACCCAAAACATATTTAATTGTAAACGCTTCTCAGGCCCTTAAAGTTTGGATAATTCACAACACATTGACAATAATATTTATTAAAAGTTTTGGTTAAATGATAGTAAAAATGAGTATTAATTACTTCTACGATTACAAATTTTAAGAAAATGAAACGAGCAAGATAGAGAGGGTTTGTATTTGCCACCGATTTTCCCTAATAATTTTTCTATAGATTAAACAATAAAAACTCACCTTCTATGTGAGAAATTTTTTATGTCCTGTTTATTTTTTACTACCTAGCAGGTCCCTGGTAGAAATGAAAAATATACAGGGCCTTCAACATAAAATTTGAAATTTAATACCTTCATCCAAACAAAATCAAAGGTGCAAGACTTTTAATTTGATTTTTGGTCAACTAAAGTTCTTACTATAATGTTGTTGCCAATAATATTAATAGGACACGCATGGTGGGTGCCATATTTAAAATCAAACATACCGTTTGAATTTTATAAATTTGAAAATCGGAAATAAACTTGGTGGAAAGTAAAATATTTTATTTGATTGAGGAGATTTTGGAGAGAAACGTTGAGCGAAGAATTTACATTGAAAACATTTCCAACATTGAAACAGAATGAAAATTACAATGATTTATGAAAAAAGTAAAAAACTAGCATACCATACGATACTAAGAATTTAATTTTCCAAATGAAAATTTCATTAAAGTAAAATGAACATTTTTGAAATGAAGAGTGAGCTTACATAGATATTATTAAGTGAAAAATGATTTGACTAACCCTGATCTAAATTTATAAATAATAATTATCTCGAAAATGATCCAAAAATTGAGCATCAAAAGACTGGTTACTTGCTTTAGAAATTGTGAAAATGCTAGTGCTAGTGGTCTAACGTAGCTCATTTGCAATCAAATGGAAACCAGTTTTTCAAAAAATAAACAACAAATTAATGAAATTAAATATCAAACTGATAAAAACAACATAGAATCCAAAAACCGCCCATACTATCATTCTCATGCTTACTTGGTACATGTGACTGAGCTTCACTTTCTATGTGCCAAAAATGGCTTAATTGGACCTAATTTATTTTCTTCTTCATCTAAACATGGTTGTCCACCAGTGACCCTTCGTCTCCTACTTCCGTGCAACCATTACGACATACTTTTTTTCACTTTCAACTTAAAATCCAAAAGGTTTAAGCTAAAAAGAATAATCATAGCCATCATAATTTCCAAACTTCATCAAGAAATTTCCCATTTGAAATGATTTTTTTTTCATTAATCGCCCACAACAAATGTAATCACCAACTGAAGTTGATAATTCAGTCATACACAATCTTGGAGGAAAATGCAATATTTATGGAAGAGTCAAGACGCACAAAAAAATCAACAAATCTGTTGAACAGCAGAGTAAGAATGGCGCATATGAATTAACCGATGAACAAGACCATTTAGATTTACAAAAATGACAAATAAAAAAAAAATTAGTTTCATTAGCAAGGTAATAAGGGTGCATAAAAATGAATGGATGAACAAGACAATTTAGATTTATGAAAATGACAAATAAATTGCATTCTAGCGATACGGCAACAAACATGCATCACTTCTTCATACAGTAAAGGATCAGAATCCCTATTGTATAGCTGATAAAGGCAGTCTTGTAATTTAATGCTAATACATAGCACAAAGTTTGTTTGTTTGTTTGTTTTTTCAATGTTTCAAATAGGGAATCAAATGTGAAGAAACAAAAAAGAGGAAGCATTCCACTCTCCAAACCATGTTTCCTTTTGTTTTTAAATCTAAACAAGATGTTTTAGTGACTATCAAGTATAACATAATAGATGTACAGATTTGTTTGTTTTGTGATACACAAATTGCATTTCCATAGACCAAAGCAAAAATTTAAAAGAGTGTCATTTCCAAATCTACACAAACGGATAGGGTACTCAAACCTAACTTCACCAACCTACATAGGAACAAATCAGCTACCAGGCTTTATGCTCTTAAACAAACTAGATTTTAAGACTGCAAGTCAGTGATGTAAAATTTTATTACATGCGAAACATGTAACTGACAGATAGCAAACAAGCAGAAAATTACTAACTTGGGCTGGACAGTGAATTAAAAAAGTACACAGCTCTATACCTAGGTACTTTGGTTAAAAACTAGTCATTGCATCTCTAGCACATTTACCTTTTTATTTGAGTTTTCGCATGCTATGTATACTACGAAGCAGCTCCATCGCACTCCTTCATTTTCAAAGCATTCGCTGTTCCATTTTGCTTAATATCCTAATGGAGTTCCACTGATACTGTATTACAAATTTATAAAAGTTTATGAATTCAAGATATATCTGGATATTGCTTAAATACATTGGCATAACCAGTCATCTATTTTATTTCTCTGCCAGCATCAAGGCAACTATTGAACAATATAAGAAGTTGAAAGGCGACGAACTGCATCCGGTAAACCCCTGCTCTGTAGTCTATTCCTACCCCATTAGTAAATGTTGAACATTGTAGCTCATTTACAATTATATCAACTAGTGAATGCAAGACTGGGCTGCAGGAATAGACATTAGAGTGCATCTTACTTTTTAGAAAACCGCATGGTTGTTTGGAATAAAAACATAGAATCCATGCAAGCAGGAAGCCACTAAAATGAAAAGCAATACCATTGCCATTTTTCATTGGTCATATCTTTATTTATTCAATTTTGGGTTTTTTATTTTTATGAGTATCAACAGTTTTAGCTATATTTACTCCTATAATTACTTTGTTGGAAGAAATTAGAGACATCAACTTTTGTTTTGATAACTTCTATGAAATGTAGGGCATTCGCAAGCTGCATAACAAAAAAACACCAGTTATGCAAAAACAAAAAAGGGGTTTCATATGTATCTTGTGTTCTGTGTTAAAAATAGAAACTTCAATAGAGACTTAGATCTGATGTACCTGGTTCCTTTGTAACTTGCTCTCTCCTTTGCAGTATTGGAAAAATGAAGTGTCTACTTTACAGCATCAACTGCAAAGTGTAGAAGTTGATCACAGGTACATAACATCCTATTTCTAATTGACTTGGCTGTCAATGTTAATTCTTGGAAATTTTTTTTCTAACAAAAACTATTATGAACTGAAGAAATAGTGCTGATTCCAATCCCACACAGTAGAACCTAAAACATGTATGTTAATGTGGGCACTGATACATTAAAGGATTAATATGGCAACGGTAAAGCAAAACATAGAAACTAAGATATACGTTAGGTAAATGTTTCTATCCGGAAACCTATTATTAAGGCCGTCAGCTAAAGATGGTGATTGGATAAATCTTGTTGGCCATGTTTCTTAAGCAAAAAAAAGACGGCACTAAGTGAGTGTGAATAAATTTGAGGATACAGGTTCGAGTGTGTGATAGGTCAGAAGCTAGGCCTCAGGGTGCCAGATTAGAGCATGACCTAAAGAATACAATTTTTTGATGGACAAAAATGAGAGGTATTTGGCTTCCTTCTTTTGAAGGGGAAAAAAGTCAAACTCGCTCACACCACCTTGAAGTACTACAGTGCAAAATTTATGATAGCCCCTAATCTACCAATGGTAGAAATAGATAATATTATCAAGTTTCAATGCGGATTCCATAGCAATTTCAGTGGACCTCATAAGAATTTTGTCGTATTCTTCAAGTGCTACAGTGCAAAATTTATGAGTAATATGGGCCTGTTTTTTTGAACTGAAATTATTTACTTAAATACTTAACTTAAGTACTTAAATTACTATCACCACAACACCACCACCACACCACACCACCACCCCGCAACAACACATCCACACCACTACCACCCCCATTACCACAACACCACCACCACACCACTACCACCACAACAACTCACCACCACAACCACTCACCAGCACAAAAATACTACCACCACCACAATCATAATATGACCACCACACCACCACCACCACAATACCACCATAATCAAACACCCCAATCCAACCTCAACACCACTACCACCACCACCACCACCCCAATCCAATCACCACCACAACACCATACAACCACCACCACCACAATACCACCAAACACCCCAATCCAACCACCACAAAACCACAATGCCACCACCACCACAACACTACCACAACCACAACAACCCACCACCACAAAAACACCACACCACCGAAAAAAATAATAATTAATATACTTAACTTAAATGTACTTAACTTAACTTAACTGAACGTTAACTCATTTACTGAAAATTTAAGTGGCAAAGGCTTAAATCATAATGTGGCAAAGGTCTCAACAAGATAATCATTTAACTGACGTCTAACCATGTTTCATGGGAAATGTAGTGAGGTGTACTGCTAAATATCTACAGACCCTAAGAAGAAAACAAAATAATCCAGCCTATTCCACATGTTGTAACATGTTTCCTACTCTATTAGTCCAACTTATCTTATTAAACTGCCGATTCTGCTGGTACGCAATGTACTGCAGCTAGGTAGAAGTGAGATTGCAACTAGTAAACTTACTAAGAAAATTATGTAAGTTACAATTTTAAGAAATATAGAAAGCAGAAAACATCTAAAAAAAAGTTAAAGACTGGAGTATGTTGTACCTCAACTTCAAGACATAATGGACTGTTGTAGTTGTGCAAATACTTCCAAATTCCGCACAGAATAAATTACAGTACACACAGCAGGCAGCATCATTGGGTCCAGACTTCCTCAGCAATTCGGGCTACAGAAGCAAAAATTAATGTCAAGTGTGAAATTGCACACCAATGCAAGTGGAAGCAAGGCATGAATTTACAGCTGCAAAATTTAAGGATTAGTTATTCAATAGATACAAATATGCAATAGGGGACAATTCCTATAAAGTGGCAACGTAAGTCTTTACGAACAAGTATCAATGTCCAGGGAAAGTAAATTAGAAAGGATGTCATGAATTTCTGAATGGTATCTCTGTACAGATCTGGATCTGGTTGAGGCTTCCAAAGAAATGCATTAAAATTTTTATAATCCTGGCAGGAAAGTTTTTGATGAACAGCTTTCCAATCTGACAATACAAGAACTAAAATGTCTGGAGAACAAGTTGGAAATGAATCTTAAATGTATCCGAATGAAGAAGGCAAGCCTCCTTATTTTAAATGGAATGATACAATGATATAGAATGAGAACCTAGGTGCTGACATATACTTTCTGCATGATTAGGATGAAATCATGATGGCTGAAATAGAAGAGCTCCGCCATAAGGTTAACCATATTAAACTTTGGCTCAAGACTAGCAATCCTACTCTTTTTGCCTTTGTCCACTCTTCAGATTGTTTAACTTTTATATTTATATTTATTTTTTTGCAGGGAAGCCTCATTCACCAAGAAAACGTAAAACTTCAAAATCAGGCAATGTGTCAAGCCAAGAATACTCAAGTACATGTCAGACAAAATGCAATAATAATCCAAGCAATGCAATATCTTAACTGTTTGCAAATTTTCCCAGTTTTACATTGCTCGAGGTCCCAATGGAGTAATGACAGCTCCACTTCATACAGACGAACAGCGTAAGGAAGAAGATACTCCAGTGCATGTCCATCTACGGCTCAGTCAGCCACAAAGTACTGAATTGGCACCGAGAAATATCATACTGGGGTAGATAATAAATGTGTTTATCAAGCCTGCTTTGTTTGCAATATCTATAAAATAACATTTATACTAATGAGAGCATATTTTCCTGAAACATTGCAGGTTGGACTTAAATTAGGAGACATGCGACGCTTATTGGATACACTGTCATGGCCCGAGAACACTTGAAACTTTGCCACAAGGTTAGCCAATCATGCTGTCTATTTGGCATGTATATGATGAGAGTTCAATATGTCTGAAGTGAACATACAATTCAAGTTTGTTTTCTGCTTGGAATAACTGAAAGGAACAACAATGAACAAATTATCTTTTGACCAGCAGAGCAAATTATATGTTCCTATTGATTGTGTTTACATTTCAACATTGTTGTGGGACAGAAATAACGCACCTGTAAGTTCTAATTGGAAGCACTAAGCACTAATACGGTAAAACAAATCTACTTCCAAACCTCTATATACTACTTCTAGGGATCTCTCGCTATGAATTTCTCCAAGTACTCGAATATATGGTGGGGGGGGGGGGGGGGGGGGGGGGGGGGGGTTGAGGGAAGACAATTGGTCAAAAATAATAATGAGACATACGGCTGAAGATGTACCCAATATAACCCTTTTCTTACCCTTCTCATTTTTCACCAGTATGAAATGAATATATTTTGTTAAAACTAATAAAAGAAATTTGGAGACAAATTCAACTGTTTTACAGTAATCGAGCAACTCTGATCACCAAGTATTACAAAGTTACAAACTTTATAATTTGAAGCTCCCAGCCCTGCTTTTCAAACTTCATAAATATTGTTGCTTGCTGTCACTCTATCAGCAGTTAAAAAATTGTTATTTAGGAGCTACAAATTCTTTCCACAATGATTCTAAAGCACTCATTGGCATAAGTGCATTTTCTATTCAAGGAACTGTTTTTCATAACAAGAATCTCGTAGCAATCTATATAAAGAGTAACGAACTGTTTTCAACCATTTAAAAGGGAACTGTTTCCTATAACAAGCCTCTTTGCAATGTTTTGAAATACTAAACCTAAATTATAAAATCAAGGCAATTCCTCCTTAAACCTCTTTATTCATCCTAAACAAAACATCATCTACAACTTTAAATACTTGTTAGACACCAAAAGTAGTAAACCATACTAACGTCGTTTTGGACAACGAATGAAATCACAATGGCCAAAAGATATACGCAACAAAATAAACAAATGGGAATTCGTTTAATTTTCATGAACTTTTTCCTCTGTACCGATGACATGGGCTTATATTAGCAAGCAATCATCTAAACAAGGGCTCAAATAACAACTCATGCATCCTAACTTATGCTCATCCAGACTTGTTCATTTATGTGTCGGACAGCGTGTTTGTCTCATATTGAAAAGAAATTAATTGTCTATCAACTGCATTCCTTGCGAATTAAATTGAGTCAAAGAGAGCTGAGATGAATTGAAATACCAAAATTCCTGACTCAAAATGTGGCTGAACATTAAGTTAGCTGAAGTGACCTTCAATTTTGAATCAATAGAAGAGGACTAAAACCGATCATAAAGGATCAATACTATTGTAAAGTGTTTTTCCATTGCGTTGTTTTATTTTCATTAATCCAAGTGATAAGTCTTTTTTGTAAGACTATTTAGCTATCTTATTTTGGGTATTTATCACGGTTAAGGATGAAAATATTATTTATTTAATGTCATTTTGATCCTCTTTATGATTTTCAGGTGTATGTGAAACGCTAAGATAGAATTGGAGCTTAAATCCCATTTCTAGTGAAATTTCATCGGAGAGACCACATTCCTCATAAGCTTTAGAAGTCCATAGAGCGCATGTCCGGTGTCCATTTGGATGAGTCATATACCAATAGAAAGGTAACGAGATAACATACAACTCTCTAATGTGTAAAAATCAAATTATAATATAAATAGAACTAAACAAAATTCACACACAAGTCATCGAATGTCTAAGTCAATAAAGCAACTTTCTTCTTAACGAATGCAAACCCTAATTATATCTACCCAATTGATGTTTTCAACTATGGAAGGCAAGCGATTAAATCTTCCGCGCGGCCGAAGTATAACTTTGCCTAAGGCGAGATCTGGTGATTAATAAAACCAACTTGTTTTTTATTTCAAGCCATCCGATGATTCGAGTCTGGAAAATTGCCATAATGACTTGGTAGCGCCTAGAGGACAACTAGGAGATGCCATGATAACACTTTTAAAAACGTTATGCGCACAATTAGAATTCCTTTTGCATGCGAGCCAAGTATTGGTTTCTCCAACAATATGTTTCCGTTAAGAGACAGAAAGATCTACACAAATAGTGATAATGATATTATTCACAAAGAATTTTCTAATATTAGTTCACCATAAATTTGAAGAAAGTTACTTAATTTGCTTGCTTCATTTCCTAATTTACTTATCTTTATAATTACTCTTACAAACACACTATTTCAAGAATAGCTCCACTAAATTCAGCTCTTCGTAGGATCGAGCTCGACTTACTACTATGACATGTATATGTTGAGTTACAAGTATACCCTTTTGATTTGAAAAGACATTCAGCTACTGAATCACTACTATACCCGTTAACATTATTTTCAACGAATAAATTTGTTGATTGAATATTACTAAAAAGCATCAACTACAGTATTTAAAGTAAAATATTAAATAATTTCTTAACGAGTATAAGACTCCAAATATATTTTTTCTTGTGATATAATATTGTTAAAGAAATATTAGAGGAATATCATATATGTTATAGAATACTTTGTTCACATGATATTTTATAGGAATATTTTATTCGTGCATATTCGTTGTATATTGTACTACCATATATGACATAATTATATTGTATATAATGGACTATGTTCACACTAACCAACGATCTAAATCTTGTAACTCTCATGACTGAATGCATGTTATCTAAATCCACATTCACTTGACGAACCCTATCCTAATCACTATGGCCTAAGTTTCTATAACCAAATTTGTAGGGGTATTAACTCTAGGTAGTAATGTTTTCTATCATTTACCTGCATGTATGAATGCTTGTTCTTTTTTCCCTTTTCTTCTCCACCCTTTTCCAAAAGCCCACGGTGGTGTAGGGGGCACTTCAAGGTTCCAAATGCTAATGTTTTGTAGAGAAGATCATCTCTAGTTACTGCATGGTTATTATTGCTACTTATATTCACCTCATACCGTGCACATCTGATTTATTTTAGAACCAGAATGTAAATAAAACTGATCTTGTAATGTTTCCCCATCACATCGGGTTATGAACTGTGTAATTCTTGGTTATGAGGCTTTGGTTCGTGTAAACTTGAAGGACATACAAAGTAAAGATTAAGATGAAACAATCATGCAACCAACACTTTCACTGGTAAAATTGTTTCTTCTAGTCAAATGTTACTTCATTATACAATTATTCCACCCACAACCATTAACAAAATATGGTGGATTATTATGAAATCCCAAATCAATAGATTAACCATTGATAGACATGGAAGAGTGGCTGGTAATTCTATAACTGAAAAGGGATGCATATTACAGTCTCTCATGTTCCTTATTAGCACCACAGTTCTTATGAAAAAAGTGGTATCAGTAAAACCTTTGATTTATGAGCATCCTAGCTAAGCTAGTAGCAGTAATGATTGTTTAGATCCCTAAACCCTCTAATTAAAACATATGGGCACTAACACCTCTGAAATGAGCATTTTCAGGGCAGATTTAAAAACACAAAGTAAAAGGAAACAGAAAGATATGAAGAAAATTAAGTTAAGACTGGCCTGGGCTGAGACAATCGTCCGTCATCCCTGCCGCCTGATTCAAACAAAGAAGTAGGAAGATATATACATACACAAATCAAGGGAGTGGGAGATGGCAGCACTGCATGAAGCAGCTTACCCAATCGCACAGGTAGAAAGAAAAGATGACTGGAAGTGGAAAATGAGGGCGGAGGGAATGTGAGAGGTTTCCGAATGATGAAGAAACGTCAGAAACAAGTAGGAGAAGAGAAGAGAGAGAGAGAGAGGCAGGATTGTTATGAATCTGATTTATTTGATTCCGGAGCAAGTAAAAATTGATGTTGCTGTTTTTCGTCTAGACACGTGTTTCTTCCTAATACGCATATTCTGTTCTTAAGGCTGCAATCATAAACGTGGATGAAATCGATAAATGTGAACTGGGCAGATGTGTGATGTACCCCATAATTTCAAACCAAACACAATAATATTAAAATTACCTAATTTTATTAATATTTTAAAATTAAGAATTAGTATTTTATCATCATTGACTGTATTTGATTGAAATACGAATATTGAACACAGTTCTTATATTGACATTATTGTGGGTGAGCTTAGGCCTCTTAAATAGCCGGACTGGCTGGCCCCTTCAGGTGAAGGTCAGATTTTAATATTGGGTTGGGTGGGATGAGGCTTGGTGGAATTTATAGAGCAGATAGATGTTCAATTAAAGCAAAAGAAAAACATGTAACAAAACTGACAAATGAGAGTTTCTATGCTTGTTCAACTATACTTACCAAATAAGAGGAGTATAAGTAAGTTTTGATATAAGTTCAACACGCGTTCACTCTCAAAGCACTATAAAACATAAACTATTAACTTTTCTCTTCACAAGTTTCATTGTACACTTTTTTACATTGATTTCTTATTTATTTTATTTTAATTTTGGTATATGAATAATTGATACAAATCAAATTATGTTATCGCTTCTCTCTGAATCTGAAAGGTTGTGCACCAATTTTACTATGTCTATCTTCTGAGTCTTCATCGCTCCATTTGACATCATAGGACTTATTGTTATTCTTCTTTTGGTTGCTAGGGCTGTCTGATTGTAATGGCCTATAACTTCATATCTACAACAACAAATTCCGTTCTGCCTATTCTTTCGTTCTTCATTGTTCTGATCAGCAGTCCTATTCTTCCTTGGGAATTTCCTCCTCTCCTAAACAGATTTCTAGGGCCAGACTGTTGTTCAGCATATGGGGGTTTCTGGTCAAGTTTCTTCATAATTTTTCCAAAGTTTTTGGCAAGTAGTTCAAGTTGCTGCGACATCTCCTCAGGCGATCATTGCCTAATTTGTTTCTGCTTTCAGCCCAATGCTCTACATACGGGATGGTGGAGATTCCTCTAGAAACTTCATCTCAAATTGATTTAGAGTGCCAATTAGTGCTTCCAATCTCATGTTCTTGACATCCTTAGCCTCCTATATTGTAGTAACCTTCATAGCAAACCTTGGGGGCAGTGACCTGAATACCATGCGAACTAGCTTTTCTTCCTTCATAGGTTCTCCTAGTGTAAACGCTTCATTCTACAAGTCGCACAGCCTTACATTAAAATCCGATATGGTTTCCTCTTTACACATCTTCAAGTTCTCAAAATTTGTGATGATCATCTGGATTCTTGGCGATCTAACTCTGTTTGTGCCTTCATGTTGTCTCTAGAATATCCCATACATGTTTAGCAACATCGTAGTTTAAGATCAGCTTGAAGTTGTTTCATCTACTGCAGCAAATATAGCGTTGACAACCTTGGAGATTCTGGATGCTTCAGCTTCTTCTTCAGTAGTCCATCGATCCTCAGGTTTCTTCTGTGCTACTCCTGCATTGTCACTAGAGGATGCGTCCATTCCGAGATCACCGCTCTCCAAGTCTTCTCATATAGGACCTTTAAGAATGCTTTCATGCCTCCTTTCACTAGCCATAATTTACTTCTTTAAGTAACAGCGGCATGCTTGTACTTTGTCCTTCATCTTAGCTAACAACAGCAGGTCCGAGTCTTACTCCGTGTGTCGAATAACCCGCTCTGGCACCAAATGAAATCAATATGTTACTGATGTGTAGGACAATTTGATACTATAGTAGTTGCTTGCGACGATTGCAATAAAACCAAAACATGAAGCACACAAGCACTTTGGTCACCCAATTCGACTACATCCTACGTCTGGGGGAACTTCTCTCCAGTCCCCAAGATTCCCATATTATTGGTTAAAATACACAGGTACCAATTATCAGCATCTACTAGAACAATCTCTACTTATGATCTAGCTAGAATCTTTGCTCAGTCTGATCACACAGACTAGCCTACTCTCTCAAATACTCAGTTCAGTGTATGACAGAATGCTACAGCAACTTACTCAGTCAAGTTGCTCTTTCGTAGCACTAGTCTCAGACTCTGCAATCTCTTCTAGATGGTTCTTTGAACCTTCGCGATTTTACTCAACTCAGGTAACGCTCCCCCTTAATCGGCAATATCCTGTCAACGAACTTTGCTTAGCACCTTGATCGTCAGTGTTAGCTCAGTGATCAGTTGATTTTTGTATAACCCATTTGGAGAAAAATAAAGAAAAATACAAATATTCAGACGAATACAGATCAAATATTGGGCAGTTTGACCTACTTCAAATGCTTGCCGAGCGCATGACCGTTGTCTGTTTGAGGCGTGCTATATCTTGTTGAAAAATCTAACTCACAGGGTACAACTTTGTAGTTTACACCAAGACGAAATTTGAAGGTTTAAAGGGTCAACAAAGTGAGCAAAGTCAGAATCAACATACTGAGTGAATAGTAGCCCGGTTCGAGACACAACCGTCGGTTCATAGATAGAACAGCCGGTTCGGGTTGGAATCGGCCAAAAACATGATTTTTTGAGAGCCTTATGAGATGGGTGCGGTTCACCAATTGAGCCGGCGGTTTGATAAGTCAACCGCTGGTTTGAGGCCTAACCGAGCTAGACAAAATTTCCTAATTTGAACAAGCCAATTTTATTATAAATAGAGATCCAAAGACCTAAAATTAGCATTCTGGACCTGAGCAAGATTTAACATACTTCTTGAAGAGAGAAAAGACAACTCAAGACTCCAAGAAGATTATTGATCGAAGACTCAGCTTCGTAGAGAAGATTTTCTTCTCTACCTTCGGTTTCTTTATCTTTGATTCTCTTTTTATTTAGGTATTCTTGTTTTACTACAATGAGTAGTGAGTAGTCGTCTAATTCTGGGATCTTACGGATCCCATGCTTGCATTCAACCATTTATGTGATCTTAATAAAATCTTTTCATTATGTTAATAGAGTTTTTTAATTCTATTATTTTTAATTCATTCTTGCATGTTTGAATTTGATTCGGATGCTTTCTCGCTAGATCGGAATTAGGTTCAGAACCAAAATGATGACTGACTCTGAGATAATTAATCGGATTAAGTTGATTGCTATATTGGTAGTACATGAATCAATGAGAAGTTGACAGTGTTTGCCTGAAAACCTTAGATAAACTGAAACTATTGATAATCCGTGATTGGGCCGCATTTAATAGTCTAGATTAATTCAAACAATGATCTGTGATTGGGTGATTTGCCTTACGTTATTAGGTTATTTCTACAACTCCATAACATAAAGTGTTTGAATTATTGCATGATTTGTGTGTTAGGCATGGGTGAAGTTTTATTCTGGAATATCGATTTTATTTGCATAATCTTGTTCTTGCGTCAGAATCACTTAGTTAGGTAATTACAACTTCTTCTTTATTAGAATAGCTAAATGAAAACAATATCTTACATAATATACACACGCATTTGCTCCTTGGATCGACCCTTGAGTTACCAAGGTTTATAAATTACTTTTGACTGCAACTTGACTCCTAAAACATACATCTGAGAAAGAGATCACTCTGTATGTGTATCAGAATTTGACTAAATATTGTCCTTGCATACATATGAATGTGATAGTGAAGAGAGTTTCAGATATAATGACACTTGAGTTACTAGTTGAAGAGCTCATGAGAAGTATGCAAATTAGATATGGAGTATGTATTGAAGATGTATATCTTCCTACACCATGGCCGGATAATTCTAAGGTTCTTGTCATATTTCTTGAAACTGTCTAGAAGAAGCTCCTGCAATCTCTTGGTTCTTAAGGAACTAATATTTTATAAAGGGACTGAATTGTCAATTCAACTCCATATAACACTTGATGAACGTAAATTCAAATGACATTTTAAGGTGGATTGACACGTTTGAGTATTGAAGGCCCCACAAGAAGGGATTCTGCAAAAGACTTCTCGCCAGTGAATTCAATTGGGCGCTTTGCTGAGTCTTGCCAAGACGCAAAACTAGGCTTTTTAGGGAAGTAACCCGCATTGTAAGTTTAGGATAATTGCTAGTTATGGTATCTAAGTTTAATCTTAATTCTGCCTATATCCACTACATTGCACAACATGACATGATGCATGACTTATATGCTCTCAACTTAAGTATGGAGTGCTCGTTGTGGTTGATATTTATCGCTTAGGGACTAAGCCTGCTCTTAAGTTTGGATGGTTTTGAGAGCACATAGTCACTCCCTCATAGTAATGTAATGCATTTTAGTTAGATTGATAAGCATATTAGTTTAGAATCACTTACATGCTCAAATTATCTATGGCTTATTGTTAACTTTCTAATGCTTTATGAGCTACACCAATTATCTTTTCATCCTATTTGAGTTTGTGTTTTGAGCTTGAAATAGTCCGCACGAGTGAGTATTCTTTCGATTTAATATTATTATAGTTTGTATGTCATATGTCCTACACACTTTTGAAAGCATATTTTGAACTTGATACTAGTAGGCACTGGTCTTAAAATAATCTTTCTAAAAATTAAGCATTGTTTGTGATTCCCGGTGACTTTAGTTCTCTTATCATATATTCTCGTGCATGTTGTTACTCACACACACCCGCCTCCATTTTTAATATACTTTGTCAGCCTTTAATTGTGTAGTCCCTCGAACAAGAGGGAGAGAAAGAAAAGTTAAAAGAGGGCGCAAAATAGGCCCCAATGAAAAACAATTCTAAAAAAAAAGAAATAAAATGCATAGAAATGGAAGAAAAGTTCCTCCTTAAGCATAGTAAGGCCGAAGGCCATTAGATACTCTATCTTAAGCTTGACATTGTATATTATACCACTTGTTTATTTTGTGTGATTGCATCATGAATTGAAAGTCATATAAGATGAGTTAAGGAACGATCCTTGTGCTTGCACGAAATCATTGACTTTTATGCAATTTTTATAAAATGCCAAGCCAAGCTCCTCTTCTCTTATGTGTTAAAGTCTAGACTTTAAGACTTGAGAATGAGCTTTGCGCCAAGAGCTCGTGGACTATACTTAGAAAAGGATGTTAAAACGCATTAGTCATTTGTTGGCTTTGGTATTTGTTAAGGTAATGTCATTATTGACAAAACAACTGCAAAGGAGATGCTATAACATCATTTTGCAACAGAAGCTGGAGCATGCTGTCTGAAATCAGCAATCAAACACTAGAAGATGCTATAGCATACCGTGAAGGCTCGAAGTTAAAGAAAAAGTAGCCGTTCAATTTGGTCGAGCACGGAGAGAGTCCGGAGGGCTGCTATCGGCATCACAACTCGGTAGGGAGTCGCCCGGACAGCCGCAGTTGACCAGAAGCCTTCACCAAGTGATCGGAAGAAGATAAGCTTCCAAATTAATTTTAGGAAATCAATTCTCAACAAACTTGTAAGAATCTAGGAGAAGATCCAATGTGCTAAAGTTGGTTGGAAAGATATGCATTCTAAAGGGATTAGGATTTCTATGGTTGTACGATTGCTGCAGCTATATATGGTAGGGTAGGGCAACATATCAAGAGAGAGAGAGAGAGAGAGAGAGAGAGAGAGAGAGAGAGAGAGAGAGAGAGAGAGAGGCAAAAAGCTAAATCCCAGAATTGTGAGTGTGTGGGCTGAGAGAAGATCAGGATTTGAGGAGTCTGATCTACGCTTGATCGAGGGACTTTAACTGAAGAAGTGTCTCGTTGAAAGATCAAGTTACAGAGCTGTTCGCAATTATTTGAGGATTAAAGCCGTGTTCCCTGATATTGACTAGAGGTCATTGATCAAGAAGGAGCCTCGCCAGAGTCTAGAGTACTCGTGGAAGTCCGACTGCTCAGCAGAGAGTGCGTGGATAGAAGCTACAATAACTTGATTGTGTTCGGCTTTAGCAAGAAAATTCCACAAGTGACCTAGTGGTTGCTACAACAACCAAGTCACCAGTAGCGGTAGTAATTTCAATTGGTATCAGAGCCAATCACTAGACGTACAGATTATGATCCGGGCAAGCGCTGCTGTCTTCTACAGCGAACATGAAGGAAGGACAAAGCACAAGTAGACCACCGCTGCTAGAAGAAGGAAACTATTGATACTGGAAAACCCGCATGAAGGCTGTAGATGAAAAAGCTTGGATAGTTGTGATATAAGAATGATCGTATCCACTGGTCATTGACAAAAAGAGAGTTGCTCAGAAAAAGTACGAAGACAGATGGACAGTAGAAGAGGAAGCTATAGCATTTGGCAACTCCAAGGCCCTCAATGCTATTTTTGCTGCTATTGATGACAACAATTTCAGACTTATCTCGAACTACGACATCGCAAAACAAGCATGAGATATTCTGGAGACAGCACATGAAGGAACTGATAAGGTGAAGACTTCAAGAATTCAGATGATCACCTCAAGGTGTGAAAGCTTGAAGATGTTGGAGGGAGAAACCATCACTGAGTTCAATGCAAAGATGTGTGACCTATCAAATGAAGCGTATGATTTTGGAGAACTGATTCAGGAAGAGAAACTGGTGAGAAAAGTTCTCAGATCACTGAATTCAAAGTTTGACATGAAGGTCAATGGTATAAAAGAAGCATAGGACGTTGAAGTTGGAAGCTCTGATTGGGTCCCTGAGACAATTAAAGATGAAGGTGACAGAGGATCTACACCATCCCTTGGGAAGAACATTGGACTAAAGGCTGAGACAAATGAGAAGGAACCCGTACCAGAAGACGTAATGCAGCATCTGGAAGTGCTGGCAAAAAACTTTGGTAAGTTCATGAAATAATTTGATCAAAAACCCTCGTATGTAGGTCAACAATCAAGTTGTAGAAGCCAATCTAGAAGAGGAGAGAATTCTCAAAGAAGATACAAGGATGCTGATCAAAGCAGAGAGGAGAGGAAGGACAAACAGAAAGGATTGCAGTGTTGGGAGTGTGGAGGTGTTGGCCACAGATAGTCTGAATGCCCAAATAATCAAAAGAAGAATAACAAGTCCCTTGTTGTAAATTGTAGCGACTAAGAGAGTGAAGATAACTCAGAATAGAAGAGCAATGTCGCTATAACTATTGTAACAGATCTAGAGAACACCGGTTCAATAAAGCCAGATATTGTTTATGGTGTGGTAGAGTCAGACAACAACGATGATAAGGAAGTCACTGAGGAGTCAATTGAAAGAAACTACATCCTGCTGCACGAGAACTCACTACAAGTCAATGAGATCAACAAGGGTCTGTCTTCAAAAATATCCGAATTGGAAATTGAACGAGAGGAATTACTAAAGACCATCACTTCCATGACCAACCAGGCAGACCAACGTGAGATAGAGTATGCTGCAGTAATAGAAGAAGTCAGCCTACACAGGAAAATTGCCAAGATGCTCAATAGTGGATCAAGCAGCCTCGATGATCTCTTGTCCTACCAAAGATATGGAGGTGCAAATTCAGGTCTTGGCTATACAAGCAACGTGAGAACAAGAATGACTATGTTTGTCAAAGTCCAGGAGCCAAAAGATTCTGATCGTGTGATGCAGAGGGAGAAACTGCCAGCCAAACAGCAAGAACTGACACAGAAGAAAACTCCCTGAAGAAAGAGTCAGGAGATGCTACAGCAACCCCTGCAGCACTCAGGTAGAAGTTCACTGAATAAGCCCAGGTGCTACTTCTGTGATTAGTTGGGCACATCCAGGGTGTCTGTCCTATTCTGA
This sequence comes from Umbilicus rupestris, assembly GCA_963678935.1. Lineage (NCBI taxonomy): Eukaryota > Viridiplantae > Streptophyta > Magnoliopsida > Saxifragales > Crassulaceae > Umbilicus > Umbilicus rupestris. Next base: position 10,383,878 of record OY787622.1, read on the forward strand.
ACAATTATTGGAGACCACAAAGACAGTTCCAGGACAGGCATCAGAGATACAAGAAAGATAGAATTCAATAAGCTTATGTGTCCTACAATTCATCAAAATCAATGAAGGAAGATAGCTGGTACTTCGACAGTGGTTGCTCGGGACACATGACAGGGGATAAAGCATTCTTAATTGATGTTAAACCTTGAAAAGAATAGAATTTAACGATTGGGAATGGACTGAAAGGGAAAGTTCTCGGCAAAGGGACTCTAGACGTACCTGGGTTGCCCAAGCTACAAAATGTGATGCTTGTGGATGGTCTGAAAGCAATCCTCATCAGCATTAGTCAGCTATATGACGGTAAGCACTTCGTTAATTTTACACAAGATTTGTCAAGTACTTGATACATATGGGAGATGGGTAATGAAGGGTACAAGGTCTGCCATAATTGTTACTTACTAGAGGATGCTACAGTAACCTCTGTACACTTTTGTCTTATGACCAAAACATAAGAGATAAAGTTATGATATGAGAGGATGGGACACCTCAACCTGAGAACCCTCAAAAGGATTGCTTCAGAACAACTAGTCAAAGGTATCCTAAGATCGTAGGAGAATCAAATACAGTGTGTGGACATTGCCAAGTTAGAAAACAACGGAGGGCCTCCCACCCCAAGGTCAATGAGATCAATACATCCAGACTGCTGCAACTATTGCATATGGATCTCATGGGACCAATGAAGGTAGACAGTTGCGGAAGGAAAAGAGAAAAGTTTGAGACCGTGAGGGTGAGGGTGGTGACCACCCTAGCTACCCGGCTGGAATGAGAAAAGTGGCTAAGAGTGGCAGCTATACGAAGTGATCATGGAAGGGAGTTCGAGAATGACACCATGGATGAATTCTGCAACATCCGAGGCATCACGCATCAATACTTGTCGCCCATCACTCCACAACAGAATTACGTAGTTGAACTAAAGAATCGGACTATTCAGGAGATGGCTCATATAATGATTCATGCAAAGAAGGTACCACTTCGGTTCTGGGCAGAAGCTATGAACACTGCTCGCTACATCATCAACCGCGTAACCATGAGAAAAGGAACAAACAAGACGTGTTACGAGTTATGGAGACAGAAGAAGCCGTCGGTCTAATACTTTCATGTGTTCGGAAGCGAATGCTATATTCTAAGAGACCATGAGATACTTGCCTAAACCCTGAAGAACCCGATACTTGCTTGCACAAATCCTATTCTCAACTAGAATCAGCCTGCAAAATTTCCTTTAAGCACTTATGTTGAGGATATGACATCCTTGACAAAACAGCTCAAGAGACTGCTGCAGCACTCCCTGCAGATCGGTGGCAGCATCTGAAGACTGACAAAACAACAACAAAGAGCCAGAGTCTACTTCAGCACTTAATGTTGACCCAGAGCTAGAGCAGAGTTCCAGTATTGCACGATGAGGCTCCGACTTGATGTGGCTGGCATTGGGGAAGCTCCAGGAGGTATGCAGAACGTCATCAAGAGCTCATCAAATAGTCAGAAAATATAAGGATGCAAACTTCCAGATTTGGCAAAGGAATCTTCAACAAACTTTCTAGAATCTAGGAGTACTTGTTCTTTTGCACTTAAATTTTAAATACTTAAGTTAAGTAAATTAAATACATTAATTATTATTTTTATTGGTGGTGGGTTGTTGTGATTTTAGAAGTGTTGTGGTAATAGTGGTGGGTTGTGGTGGTGGTGGGTTGTGATGAGCGGACAGATAACCTTATACTTGTCTGTATTTTCACGTTACTTCTTATTTTATAAAGTCATTTGATGCTTTCTGTGTCCATTTCAGGTTTAAAATGTGTATTACACGATATGAAGTGGCCAGAAGAAAATCTAGATGAATTCTGGTCGGCCGAGAGTAAAAACGAGCAAAATTGGAGCAAGATGCAAAAGTGATTCGCTCAAGGTAGATTTGATTCGACCAACAGGGTGACCGAATCACATATGATTCGAATAGCCTTGGCCGAGTCATCCTCCAACTGCATGGATCAAACTGACTCGAGGAGAAGATTGACCGACACAAATAGACTTGACCGAATCAAAAGTGATTCGCCCAAGAAAGAAGCGTGCTGCCCGAATTAGCTTAGCTCCATAAGGATTTTGACCGAATCAATTGAAGGGCTTGACCGAATCAAATGTGATTCGCCCAGGAAAAAGTGATTCGCCCAGCTTCATTACAACACTGAGATATTGATTCGATTGAATCAACTAGAGCGTGTCAGAATCACTTTTGATTCGGGCACTGCGGGTGAATTGGTAATTTCCGAAACAGTATAAATAGAAAAAAGATGAGAAAAATTAGGGTGTGCCTTGGGGTGCCTCCGGCACCTAGGGTTCCTCTCTTGGAATGAAACCCTAATTGGAGAACTTGGAGAATTGTCAAGATTCCGGAGAAGACACCAACAATTGAAGACTCTATGACATCCTTCTACTCTAAACCCTACTTCTCTACTACTTCACTTTCTTTACTTTTCCTTGTTGAACTATTTTATTATGTTTTGTATCAAACTCACCATGAGTGAGTAGTCCCAGAGTAGTTGGGATCCTTATGGATCCCTTAGGTTAGATTGTAATGCAAAACATGTTCTTTTATCTATATGAGTGAAGTTTGATTGACAATTCTTATGATTGTTCTTCATGTTAATTCTATGCACACCAAGTGTTTGATGAAACACATGAATGAGTATGCATTGAGAAAACACCTAGGGATGGAATGAGAATTGATCTTAGGTTGTTTAGAAGATCAAGCATGATTATTTTACATAGCGTTTGTACGCGAGAGTGACATTCGCCTTCTATTAGGCTAGGTATAGAGCGGACTTTAGTTAACTATCAATAGACCGAGATGTTGAGATTAGGAGACTTTTGTTCTACACGGTTCAACAGAGCGAGAGTTTGAGAATTATGTCACTTATTTATCATTCCCATTCTAGAGAAGGAGTGAGAGTTGAATTTAGAATGCGTGATACTTTAACATAGAATAATCAATCAAATTAATTCATGAATATATTTCTATTTTGCACTGCCAATCGTATGACCTAGGGGTGAAATAGGATTCCGACTACGTTTTCTCTATTACTTTCTTTTAACCAAAATTGATCTTGTCTTTAGTATTCACTAGAGATACCTCGCATAGAGGAAAAATCCCAATTTTTATTTAGTGTACTCGCATTAGGTATTACTAGCTAGCTTTAGACTAATATGGGCTTTTCTCTTGGGTTCGACTCGAGGTCACTTGGATTATAAATATTGTTTGCGTACCATGATTGAACTAGTATTTTTACTACCACAATTTCGACAACGTTCAGGTTGTTGTGATGGTGGTGGTGGGTTGTTGTGGTGGTGGTGGTGGGTTATTGTTGCGGTGGGTTGTTGTGGTGGTGGGTTGTTGTGATGGTGGTGGTGGGTTGTGGTGGTGGTGGGTTGTTATGATGGTGGTGGTGGGTTGTTGTGGTGGTGGTAGGTGTTGATGGCGGTGGTGGGTTGTTGTAATGATGGTGGTGGTGGGTTATTCTGATGGTGGTGGTGGGTTGTGGTGGTGATGGTGGTGGTGGGTTATTGTGGTGGTGGTGGTGGGTTGTTGTGATGGTGGTGGGGGGTTATGATGGTGCTGAGTTATTGTGGTGGGTTGTGGAGATGAATAATAAGTTGGGTACTTAAGCTAAGTTAAGTTAAGTAGACTTAAGTTAAGTTAAATACTTAAATAACAGATTTAAGGTCAAAAGAACAGGCCTTAAGATTCTGATATTGAATGTTGGTGCTTTTGGTGGGTGTGAGTGCTTGAAAAGGCAGGCGAAGGGCAGCCAGAAGGCACGAGCAGAGAGAGAGAGAGCAATCTGAGTGCACACAGAGAGAACACAGAGATCGACTTACGGTAGCAGGGTTTTATACACTGAGTTGAAGTCGTGTGTGGTACAGAGAGAATCAGAACTCGTGGAGTTTGATTCGAGATTGATTCAAGTTCAATTGGAGCGTTGCTCATTGAAGGATTAACCGGAGCTCAGCGATCAGCCACGGACAGGGACTGTCGCGGGCTGCTAGGCAGACTTCGACGCATCTCAAAATTAACGGAGGGAGTCACTGTTTGAGGGGGAGCCGAGGTTGAGTTTGAAGAACTCAGAAGGTCTGACAGTTGGCGAGAGAGCTGTGGTGCGGACAAAAGATACAACAACTCTGGTGAAGAGTGTGTTGAAGCACTCCGTGAGTTACACATTGTAATAGAATAGGCTAGGTTTGTGTGTCAGGTTCGTAGCTATTTATTGCTAAGAGTGTGTAGGCTGCACAAAGAGAGTCTGTGTGATCAGACGCTTGCTAGTCTAGAAGGGTAGACTAAGCGTTAGATTTCGGCTAGGTGTGAAGTAGAGGTGTGACTCCTTGTACCTCAAACTATGATAGTGAAATCTTGAGGATCGGAGCATCCTCCCCAGAAGTAGGCAAGTTGCCGAACTGGATGAACAAATGCAATGTGTCTTTCCTACTTCTCAGTAGAATAGTTCCACAGAAAGATACAGAGAGTGCTTAAGCAGAAACTTTATCACCGCGTCAGCAACGAAGTATAATTTCAATTGGTATCAAAGCCGTTTGCTTGACACATAGATTGTGATCCGGGAAAGTATTACTGACACGTATGGCCACCATGAAAGAAGGACAAAGCACCAGGCCATTGCTCGAGGGAGTTAACTATGGTTACTGGAAAGCTCGAATGAAGGCGTTCATCAAAGCCATTGATGAAAGGGCTTGGAGGGCTATTATGTCAGAATGGTCCCCCACAATGGCCGTCGACGGTGCAGGGGTCGCTCATAAGCAACCTGAAAATAAGTGCTCTGCCGATGAGGTAGCCTCATCATCCTGAAATTCTAAGGCTTTGAATGCTATATTTGCTGTTGTGGATGCTAACAATTTCAAGTTAATCTCCAATTGTGACACTACCAAACAAACTTGGGAGATACTTGAAACTGCTCATGAGGAGACAGACAAGGTAAAGATCTCTAGACTCTAGATGATCAGCTCGAAATTTGAAAGTCTGAAGATGCAGGAAGAAGAGACCATTGTTGAGTTTAATGCCAGACTATCCGACATACCAAATGAAGCTCATGCTCCCGGGGAACCAATTCATGAGGAGAAGCTGGTAAGGAAGGTAATCAGATCACTCACTCAAAATTTGACATGAAGGTCACAGCCATTGAGGAGGCACAAGATGTGAAGAACATGAAGCTGGAGGCACTGATCAGTTCACTGAGGCAATTCGAGATTAAATTTACAGAGACTGCTTCACCACTCTCTGGGAAAGACCTCAGGTTGAAAGCAGAAAAAGAGAAGGCTGTCCCAGATGATGTCAACCAACAACTGTCTTTGCTGGTCAAAATTCTTGGAAAGTTCATGAAGAGAATGTACCAGAAACCATCATATATAGGTCAGTCATCCAGGGGAGAAATCGAAGAGGAGAGAATTCTCAGAGAAAAAATAAAGACAGTGATGAAGGAAAAGACAAACCAAAAGGTATCCAGTGCTGGGATATAGACACAACACTGGATACAATTTGTAGTAATGAATCTAACAAACTGTCGTAATGATGACAGTGAAGAGGAGACTGATCATAAAGGAAATCTAGCTTTAACTACTATATTCCGTAATGATTCAACAAAGATACAATTTGTTTATGGAATTGTTGAATCTAACAGCGATGATGAGGAATACTCAGTGGAAACTGTGGCTGATCAGTTCAAACTAATACAGAAGCAATGCCAGAATGTCATTGAAGCCAACAAAGAACTACTGTAAAAGGATTTCTGAACTGGAAGATGAAAGAGACAACCTCCAGAGCATCATTACCTCTCTATCCAAGAAACAATCAGATGATGCTAAGAGAGAGTTGGTGAGAGACATAAATCGAGAAGCACACCTGATACACTTAGAGGAGAATCATCCATTCTAGATGAAATTCTGTCTTACCAAAGGTATGGAGGCGGGATTGAAGGTCTCGGATACACTGGTGAGGAAGGAACAGGTATAACCACATTTGTCAAAGCCTTAGAAATTGATCAAAATGCAAGTGTTCAAAAGGGTTCAGTCACGGTTGAGTCAGAAAGAATTCCAGTAAAGAAGTACAAAAGAGTGCTGAAGCATTCTCTAGGCCAGGCTCGAAAACCCAAACCAAAAAAGAAGAGATGCTTCGCGTGCAATCAAACTGGACATTAGAAAATGCCCAACACTGACCGAGTACAAAGTGACTCAAAGAAGATCAAATGATCGACAAGTCAGAACAAGGGATCCTTCGAGCACATATGGGAACCACTGGACACAGTAGCAGGTAAACCTTGGCTATCGTGTCATTGTATAGGAAACTTGCAGGAATGATGAAAAGACTTTACCTCAAAGAAGGAGACATAGAAAGAAATGAAGCAATCATCATTCTTCAACAGCCACTCAAACAGGAGTAAATCCGAGGAGAACAAATGTGAAATGAGCTAGGTGGAAGTGAAAAGGAATAAGGTTTAAAAGCGCTGGGTTGTAAAATAGCCAGCTGATAGCCCCACTGAAGCATGAACTGAGGAAATGAAGATCACAGCAGAAGTCAGTTTATTTCCAGAAAAGACAACTGATTTGGTGATTTGAAGATGTATTTGAGCGTTGAAGAAGATGGCATTTTTATCTCACAAAAAAAGTATGGAAAGAATTTAGTAAAAAAGTTTGGAATGGACACAACAAGTCAAAAACGCTCTCCTGCTGTAACTTACTCTAAGGCCATCAAAGATGAAGCTGGGATTGCAGTGGATCAAACTCTATACCAAAGTTTGATTGGCAGCCTCCTATATCTTACGTCTAGCCGGCCTGATATATCCTTTGCAGTAGGAGTTTGTGCCAAATATCAGCCTAGCCCAAAGGAGAGCCATATGCAGCTTGTCAAAAGAATCATCAAATATGTTGGAGGGACTACCAACTATGGGCTATGGTATACAAGGGACACAAGACGAAACTTGTTGGATACTGCGACGCTGACTGGGAGGGATGTGCAGAAGATAGGAAGAGTACATCTGGTGGATGTTTCTTCCTCGGTAAAAATCTAGTATCTTGGTTCAGCAAGAAGCAGAATAGTATTTCTCTATCCACTGCTGAAGCTGAGTATATTGCTGTTGGAAGCTGCTGTGCACAGTTGTTATGGATGAAACAAATGCTGAGTGAGTATGGGATTCAGCAGGGCACCCTGACTATTTACTGCGACAATATGAGTGCCATTAGCAGCACTCTCGGACTAAACACATTGACATCCGACACCATTTCATCAGAGACCAGGTAGAGACTCAGACTGTTGTCCTCAAGCATGTAGCCACTGAGAAGCAGCTAGCTGATATCTTTACAAAGCCCTTGGATGGAGCTAGGTTCGAGGAACTCAGAGCTACCTTGGGTCTATATTTAGTTCCTGGATGAGCTGACAGCTGCCTCTGTCATTTGTGACAAAAAGGAAGAGAAGAATGTAATAGGTAGAACATCGATATAGTATAGGTTGAAGAGTTTCTGGATCAGTAGTCTAGCTATAGTTGTGTTTTTTTGTCAAAATACTAAGGGGGAGATTATTGAGGATATGACATCCTTGACAAAATAGCTCAAGAGACTGCTGAAGCACTACCTGAAGATCGGTGGCTGGATGATAGAGCCTATTTATACGCATTATTTAGATCATAACCCCATGCTTGTTTGCATTATTTTGTGTACAAGATTACTGGTTTCCAGTGTTTTTGTATTACAGGGCAAAACGAGGGCCTAAGTCGGATACGCGCTAACAGGCAGCGTTTAGGACGCGCATCACACAGCCTGCGGAGCTAGCGGCGCAAACAGAAGAATTGGCAGAGTCGGCCACGGTGCGCTAACCGATTGCGCTAAGCAGTATGCCGTGCGCCGTGCGCAGATGATGGTGTTTCCAAATCCTGACACCACCAGATTTGGAAGTTGCTAAGGATGAGCCTCTTGAGCAGTATATAAAGAAGAGAAGGAGGCTAGGGTTTAAAAAAAGGATTCACAATTCGTACACCAAGGAGGCACTGCGCAGCAGAACTGGAAAACACACGAGCTTGCTGAGAGGATCTGCGCTAGCCGACTGTGCCAGCCAAGACTGCAACCTGCACGCACTGTTTGCTATTATTTTCTTGGACACCTTAGTTATTATTTACTGTTTCTATGATGTTTACTACTAGCATGTCTAGCTAAACGCTTAGTATCGGTTGAGCATGAATCTATGAGTATTTCCTTTGAGACTTGCGCTTAATGCATAGCCTGCTTGCTTATATTAATTCTGTGCACATTGTTGGCAGCCTGTTGCATGAATAGGGGAAGCCTTGAACCGCAATCTTACTCTTGTTGCTTGTTGTTGTTTGTTAAACTAGTTGAATAGCCTGACGGTGCCAACTAGGAGTAACGCGCTAAGATAGGCAATTACTACCTTGATCGGATTCGTAGTTGTTTAGTCTAGTTCAAGAATTAATAGCACATGAACTTTGATCGGAACATGCGCACATGTTAGGAAGCCTTGACCGGACACTAACTTAAGTAAAATCAAGCTATAGACGTTTAGAGTCAATGATAAGGGATACACTCATAGAGGATTGTCTGCGCCGATACTTCTCATAGTCATAGTACTTAATCTCTACTGCCTGCGCACGTCTAGTGCAATTCCTGCGTTTACGACTGTTTACTCGCGCATAGCGCAACCCCAATCACTCACACCCCCAACTTTCGTAAGTGTAGGTCACTGGTTAAAACTGAACTGCTTGCTCCCTGTGGAGATCGACCCTGACTTAACCGCTATACTAGTGGAAGAGGAAGGATTAATTTGACGCGTACAACGACGCGCGATCACTGGATCTGAAGACTGACAAAACAACAACAACAACAACAAAGAGCCAGAGTCTGCTTCAGCACTTAGTGTTGACCCAGAGCTAGAGCAGAATTCCAGTATCGCACGGTGAGGCTCCGGCTTGATGCTGCTGGCATTGTGGAAGATCCAGGAGGTATGCAGACGTCATCAAGAGCTCATCAAATAGCAAGAAAAGATAAAGATGCAAACTTCCAGATTTGGCAACAGAATCTTTAACAAACTTGCTAGAATCTGGGAGTAAGATTCTTGTATTGATGCTTGGCTCTTTTGGTGGGTGTGAGTGCTTGAAAAGGTAGGCGAAGGGCAGCCAGAAGGCACGAGCAGAGAGAGAGAGCAATCTGAGTGCCCACAGAGATTGACTTACGGTAGCAGGGTTTATACACTGAGTTGAAGTCATGTGTGGTGCAGAGGGCATCAGATCTCGTGGAGTTTGATTCGGGATTGATTCAAGTTCAAGAGCGCTGCTCATTGAAGGATCAACCGGAGCTCAGTGATCATCCGCAGATAGGGATTGTCGCGGGCTGCTAGGTAGAGTTCGACGCTTCTCAAAATTGACGGAGGGTGTCACTGTTTGAGGGGGAGCCGAGGTTGAGTTTGAATAACTCAGAAGGTCCGACAGTTGGCGAGAGAGCTTGACGTGGTGCGGACAGAAGATACAGCAACTCTGGTGAAGAGTGTGCCGAAGTATTCAGTGAGTTACATATTGTAATAGAACAAGCTAGGTCTGTGTGTCCGGTCCGTAGCTATTTATTGCTGAGAGTGTGTAGGCTGCACGAAGAGAGTTTGTGTGATCAGACTGCTTGCTAGTCTAAAAGGGTAGACTGCGTTAGATTTCAGCTAGGTTCAAAGTAGAGGTGTGACCTTGTGCTTTAAACTTTGATAGTGAAATCTTGAGGATCGGAGCATCCTCCCCATACGTAGGCAAGTTGCCGAACTGGGTGAACAAACGTAGTGTGTCTTTCTTACTTCTCAGTAGAATAGTTTCACATAAAGATACAGAGAGTGCTTAAGCAGAAGCTTTATCTCCGCGTCAGCAACGAAGTACAATTTCAACTTCTATCACCAAAGATTCAACACCCAAAGACAAGCGTCTTCAATTATCACTTCTCTTCTTAATGTAGCTTTTACACACCAGTTCCAAGAAGAGCAAATCTCAAGTAACCAAACTTGTGTCTCTGTTTTTTTTTTTAAGAGGTGAACATCACCACATGAAGGAGAAGAAGTGTGCTCTAATTCCCGTTGAGCCCTCCTTATACGTTTCACTCTTCACCAGTTGGATTTAACATAAGAACCACCAAATTTCCAGGATTGCCCTCAAATAAAACTTTGCATTTTTAGCTAAAACTAACTAAAAGCATAATTTAAACTATAGCACACCTTACAATACTTATTTTATGTTATGAGTTTTAAAAATGTTCTATTTATTTCATTTTTTCTTGTTCTCAAAGTGAAAATTTGAAACTCTTTTAGACCGGTGACACGTTGTCCTAATTAACATCTTAAATCAAACCACTAGTTTGACCAATGGTTAGAAAGTCAAAATCTCATGAGCGGTAGTTTTTACGCTGTAAACTCAAGAAAACCTTGAGCAAAAGAAGAAGGATCTTCCATCACATCTTCAGATTTTGAAGAGAACATTCTTATCAGTTCATAATCATTTTGGAGTTATGCCCACTAAAAAAATTAAAACTCTACAATTCAGTCAAGTTTGTTACTAATACATCTTATTATTGGTATGAGGTTAATAACTCCTTATATAGCTTAACTCCTTATATAGCATACAGGGATGACAAGTATGGTAATATAATATCCACGATATGTTGTTGAGTATGGCTATAGAATAGCCTATATATCATAGAAGCTAATCCTCTAACACCCCACGTAAACTTATAGCGAGTGAAGAAGCATAAGTTTGAAAAGATACAAGTAGTGTCAGAGAAAGCGGCAATGAGCATGTTAAGTAGCAAAAAAGTAGGCGCCAACATAGGTAGCGGGCGGCAAGCCGATGGGCAGAACAGATGATAGGCTGGAGTCCAATCGGCCAGAAAAAATTATTGGTGTTTGCATGAGCTTTGTCTGCTACTGATGGCCTAAGCTTTGTCTAGGTCGTTGATCTATAGAGAATGACTGTAGAATGATGGTGGAGGAGTGGTGGCAGCATCATCTTCATCTTTGACGGACTTTTTAATCTTTTTTTGAAGAAAAGACAAAGAGAAACCGAAAGCGAAAAATCAATCAAGAATATATCGAAATAAATTCGTTCGAGATAAGAACAAAGGAGGATCGGGTAACAAAACCATAAACCTTGGCTCTTGATACCATGTTATTAATAGAGTCTTATTATGGATATAACGCTAATAGCCCATTCTATAGCATGCGGGGACGACAAGTATGGTAATACAATATGCACCAATATATTGTTAAATATCTCTATAAAATGTCATGAAAATCATACAAGATGTTCTTCTAATAGAGTTGCTTCATCCTACTCTTTATGTGGTATACTCAGTTATTTTAGGCTGAAATGGAAGCATTTGAAGAGAACATTAACTATGAGATTGAAATTTGATGCACTGCTAGTGTCTTGATCCTATAGGTTGCTATAGCAACCTTGTGGGTCATTTACGGATATAACTTACGACAACCGAACCTGGAAGATTCAAAAGATTTGGTTATCCAGTTCGGCAATTGCCTACGTATGGGGAGGATTTCTCTCCAGTCCTCAAGATTCCACTAAGCACAGTTAAAGTCAGGATACCAGAACTCAGCCTACGCTAGTCTAACCTAGCTTGAATCTTCGCTCAGCCAGATCACACATAATAGCTTACACCATCAACAGAATTCAGTAATAGAATTGACGGCACGTCGTTGTGTGCGCCAAATTTGTATTTATAATGGCCTACTGTACTAGCAAGCGGTAAGTAGGGTCGAACCCAAAGAGAGCAATTTGTTCTAGAATTCTATTAATTACTAACGGGGAGTTTTTTCCAGAAAGAATGTTGTTTAATAATTTCAAAAAGAATCAGTTCAAGGATATGCATTGCAACTAGTAATCATCAATCGAACATGCATCAACTAGTAAAACTAATGTTCTAGTCTAATAATTCTGATAAGGTAATGTCGACTCCAATGTTCTATCTACTCTTCACTGCTAAGTTCTCGAATAGGTTAAGGTTTACTTGACTAACAATACCAATTAGGTTCTGCCGCTAGACTTTGCTAATAGGGCAGTCAATCCAATATCAAGCAATAAATATCAATTCAGTTTCACCGCTAGGCTATGCTAACTAGATGATCAAGGCATACAATTCATACGAGGAACAGTAATTCACTAAATTGAATTACGAAACATGAAATCTCAAACCAAACGTTGCAATGCAAATCCCCGAAATGAGTTAGGGTTTAGCTACTAATACAATCCATCTAAAAATAATAAAATACTGAGTTTAGAGAATACAAAAATTATTGCGTACTGTTCACCGACCGATCTTCGCGTCAATCCGAATTGTGTCTAGAACTCTCCTCCTCTTATTATTTATGACCTTAATTCTGTGTCATTCACCTTGAATTCCGTTGGATGTGGGCCTCGGGATTCGGGCCTGTACGACCATTACTATCCATATGACCGATAAGACCTCAGCTTCTCATGGCTTGCCCGTATCCAGTACGACCCGTACCATCAATATGAGTGGTACGACCTCAAGTGGCATTTTGGCTCTGTCGATGTTCTCGTGATCAATCTCTGAGTGATTGAGTGAGGCCTAGAATGCTCCAAATACGCAAGAAAGCTCAAAAGCGATCTTGATATACCTGCGATGCGAAACTCTAAAAAGAAGTAATATGTCACGCGCAAAATGCAACTAAACAACTCGATGCAACTAAACGCAAAATGCAAAATGCTCCATCAAGAATGCATCAGCTCTGATAGCACAGACTCAGCCTATTCTAAAACAATG